>JAAAKL020007729.1:0-16592 GCA_010016065.2 Carybdea cf. marsupialis auct. non (Linnaeus, 1758)
AACTAAGTTATAAGTTTTACCAGAAGGATACCGCGTACATTATTCAAGGGCGGAAGGGATGTTTTGGTCGAAATTTTGGGAAACACAGGGAGCCAAAAGATCTGAATGATCTAACAGTGAATCGGTGTATTGTCATAAAATATCTTATGCTCGTATAGGGAAGAGATGCCCTGTATAGTATTCTGGATGCAGATTGTGATTTGCATCTAAAGATATCTGAGATTAGGGCAAGTGCTTCAGATTGAAATATATTTACCATTGTTATCGGTAGCTCTTGCAGCTCATTATGATAAAGATTCAATTCCACTTGTTCTCTATGGACTGTGTATTTTATTTGCTCTAACTAATCGACTACAAGTTCTTAAAAAACAATTACTAAGCTGGTTCTTTGAAATTGTTCCGTGAGTGTATTCCGCGAGTGGTTTCCAGATCGATACGAGTTCAATTCTTACACTTCTACGGTACGTGATCTAATTTATGTATAAAATGAATAAATCAAAATTTTCATAGGTATAAACAATGCTATAACCGTATTTGGAAACATAAGCTCTCCTATTCCATGATTCTCTACAGGAATGTCAAGTTCACCCTCATTCTTATACCCTTAGATTTTGTAGAACAATTTTTGACTTTGGAAAATGGAAGTTCCACTAACCCCCAGAAGATATTATTTTTAAGGTTGCAAACGAGCATTTTGGGCACTTGCATGTCAGACCCAGACGTAGAGGTCTAGAAAATAAATAATACCAGGAATGACCACCCCTTTCATGTGGTCAAGTGTTGTCAATTAGATGACGTAATATTGTAACCTCGTTTTAATGTAGTACTACATCAGCTAGTGACTGCGCCTTCATAGGCCGTTGAGATTCACATGTTGGGTGAGAAAGATCTATCTGCCCGGGGCTCCACAAGCCGGAAAAGTGCCCAGGGCTCCACACGCCGGAAAGCCGCCCCTGTTTGAAATGATAAGTTTGAGTGGATACTAGAGATAATAGTGTGTCACCAACGGGATATGGAATACCTAAAACATAAAAATGTATCCTAATATAGAACATCGAAAATGACCGCGTGCTATAAATAGTGAAATGTTCACCGGCATTATTAGTTGTATGATAGAGGAACCGAAAATCGGATGCAATCTCTGATGCAGTATTTTCAGTCTCAAGTGAATACCACTCCTAATGGGCCGCGCAAAGGGTTAGTTAAGATGGCCATAGTACCCCGTCAACACTTCAGCAGATCGCACTGGATTGCCCGGGATTTGTGTTTGTCTTGTGTGCGTTTTCAGGGGGATGTTACCATAGATAAAAGAGTTTATCTGCACACATTGTCTGGAATTACATGTATGTGCATGGATCTTGTAAAATTGGGCGCACAATGTAAGCATATTGCAAATTTTGTATATGTATGTGCCCAAGGATATTCTACTCTCACGTTTAAGAATGACGTGATTTACTGGTCATGTTATTCCATAGGACATCATAGTGTTTTTGCAAAGAGAGTATTTCAACCGACAAGTTCGGAAAGATACTAGGGAAATAAAAAACTGTGTCACCAACGGGATGCGAACTCATTAGGGACATAATTTTCAATTTCTCTTGTACCTCTTCAAACTTAACGTGACAATTTTATTTTGATACCTGAAAGATATTCGACTGTTTATCTTATGTAGTTTAAAGTAAGTGCTTTGAAAAAGTACATTCCATTGGTTTCGATATATTTATTCTAATAACTTCTCTTTATTATCCTAGGTTAATTTTGGAAGATTTGTTGTCGTCTCTGGTATAGCTATTCAGGGAGATCCAAATTGGGCCCCTAACTATGTTACGTCATTCTATCTTCAAATTTCAAATACTTCGGACAAAGACTTTGTTGACTTCAAAAAGTCATCCACAACTGGAAAGACGGTAAGGAGATTGCCTTGGTATGCGTTTTTGTTTTTTGATAATACGAAGGTACGTTTTTGTGATTTTGCGTGTAGTATGTATTGCACTAGAGGCCCAGTGCTCTGAAGCTTATCAGATAAGGCTTTACTGCAGCAACATACACAAAGCCCCTTACCAAGTATGTCTTGTATGATTGGCTGTTACGAAGTTGCCGATGAGACTGGATGCCTAGTAGCCAACAGCATAAGAAGAGTTAACAAGGATGGAAAGTTCTGATCTTTATATTTATGACTATATATAATCTTTGTAAATAATTGCTTACACTATATTGTTCCGGTGGGTCGTTGAGTGGGTCGGTGGGCGATAGAGTTTGTTTCGGAAATGCAAGCGTCTTTCACTTCATCTTTTTCGATCGAGGACAACGTCTAGGCAGGACGAAAGCAGCCAGCATCCTTTTCGGAACAGCAGATCCGTAGAAATCTCTTTCTTCTATAAATCAAGCGATATCTCCCTGTCGCCTTGAACATCTAAGATAATGGTTCGTCTCTCTCAAAATTTATTCTGATTATTAAGATGACGTCATTCAGACTGGATATAATTGAAATGAATTGGAAACGAACCAAGTTTGCCTTAAAGTTTTTGATGCAAATATTCAACACACCAAGTACTTAATTTTTAAAGGTTATCGTGTGTTTACTAAGATGATATACGATTTTGTTACAAATTCAAGTGTTGCTGGTAATGCAACCTGAACTATGATGTTATAACCCGTTACATCAGTATTGCTTGATTGGTAGTATAACAAACAAAGTATAAAATACTAAGTATTGATATAGTTACATAAATGACGTCTGTATAAATGAAGATACCAAAGCCTGGGAAGAAAAAAAAGCCCCCTTCCCCCTAGGAATTTTGTCGTAGTCGTAGACATAGAATAAGTTATAGTTGTGGTGGTAGTTGTAGTTGAAGTCGTAGACATAGTCATGGACGTGGTCGACGTTTTATTCATTGTGATAATCGTAGTCGTAGTCGCAGCATGCTCATAGTCGTGGTCGTGAGCAAAACACACAGACACGGGCACAAACGTGGTCACAGGAAACGGCATTCTAGTAATAATCATAGATGTGGACCTAGTCATAGTCCTAGTCATAGTCGTATTCGTTTTCCTATTCTTAGTCATAGTCCTAGTCATAGTCCTATTCGTTGTCCTATTCTTAGTCATGGTCATAGTCATAGTTCTATTCGTTGCCCTATTCTTAGTCCTAGTCGTAGTCATAGTCCTATTTGTTGTATTCTTAGTCCTATTCATATTCTTAGTCCTAATCATAGCCGTAGTCCTATTTCTTGCCCTATTCTTACTCCTAGTCGTAGTCCTATACTTAGTTCTAGTCCTAGTCCTAGTCCTAGTCCTATTTGTTGTCCTATTCGTAGTCCTAGTCCTATTTGTTGTCCTATTCGTAGTCCTAGTCCTAGTCCTAGTCCTAGTCCTAGTCGTTGTAGTAGTCATAAACATAGGCAAAGTCATAGTAGTAGTCGTAGTGGCGGTTGTAGGCGTGGTTGTAGTCCTAGTCCTAGTCCTAGTCCTATTTGTTGTCCTATTCGTAGTCCTAGTCCTAGTCCTAGTCCTAGTCCTAGTCATAGTCGTTGTAGTAGTCATAAACATAGGCAAAGTCATAGTAGTAGTCGTAGTGGCGGTTGTAGGCGTGGTGAAAGTTGTAGGCATTGCGGTAGTTATCACTGTAAGCATTTGAATAGTCATAGTCATAGTCGTATTCACAATCATAGTTATGGCCATGATCGTAGTCATTGTCAAAGGCGAAGTCAAATTTATAGTGACGACATAGATTTAATTGGGGCTATCTGGTCGTAGTACTAGTTGTCTTCATAATCATAGTTTTTAGTCCGGAAAAGCTTTTTTTCGTCTGACACTCCTCAGAGTATAAAATCGTCTGAATTGAGATTGGGAAGAAATCAGTAAAATTTATACCCAATTGTGTTTTGAAGTAGCCAATCAGATGTGTGACTGCTAGATTGGTGTTGTTTTGACCAATCAGTGTCTGTTGAACTGAATGGTTAGCCGAAAAGGCCCAATGAAAGGACAAATTGTTTCTTTCTACAAAGCAACGCTTTTGTTGCTTTGATGTAGACAGATTCGAGGACGGCTAAGTGAAAAGCTGACCTAGCTCTGCCTATTATGCGAAAGCGGTCATCCGTTTTCAATTTTGCACATTCTGGGTTGTCGCCATTTCGTGCAGTTTTATTGTTTTGGATCACCAACAAACTCTTTGAATCATACTTTTCCTTGTCCTCGTAGTCATAGTTATAGGCATAGTAGTAATCGTAGCAATAGTCATAGTCATAGGCAACGACATTGTCACATGCATAGGCACAGGCACAGAGAAAGTTGTAGCCACAGTCATGAGCATAGTCGTAGCCAATGTCATGGTCATTGTCATAGGTATAGATAGCGCCATAGTCATAGTTTATTTAATGCTCGAAGTCATAATAGTAGTCACAGTCGTAGTCGTAGTAATAGGCATAGATATAGTCATATTCATAATAGGCTAAGTCGTAGTCGTATTAATAGTCATTGGCGTATCCATTTTTATAGTCATAGTCGTAGTCGTGGCCATGTCAGTGATACGCCATGGCATTAGCCCAGACATGGTTGTAGCCAGAGTCCTTGTCATAGACATAGGCCCAGACATAGTTGTAGGCAGAGTCGTGATCTTAGTCAAGGATAGTAGTCAGTATAGTTATAGTTATGGGCATAGTAATAGCCGTGGTGGCAGTCGAATCCTTAGTCATGCTCATAGATATAGTCATAGTACTTGTTGTCACAGCGTAGTCATAATCAGTCGATAGTTGTGGTCATGGGCATAAGCATAGGCATAGTCATAATCATAGTCGTAGGCATAGTTATTGCCATGGGCATAGTCATAGTCATAGTCATAGTCGTAGGCATAGTTATTTCCATAGTCATAGTCATGGCCATAGTCATAGTCGTAGGCATAGTTATTGCCATAGTCATAGTCATGGCTATAGTCATAGGCATAAGGATAGTCATTGGCATAGGCATAGGCATAGGCATAGGCATAGGCATAGGCATAGTCATAGTCATAGTCATAGTCATAGGTATAGTCATTGCCATGGTCGTAGTCATAAGCATAAGCATAGTCTTGGGCGTAGGCATAGTCGTAGTAATAGGCATAAGCATAGTCATAGGCATAGGCATGAGCATAAGTATAGTCATAGGCATAGTCATAAGCATAGGCATAGGCATAGGCATAGGCATAAGCATAGGCATTGGCATTGGCACGGGCATTGTTGTAGTCAATTTGTAGAGATAGGTTCAAAATATAGGAAATATTTAGTGATCATGGGAAATTCTCTAGAAATCGAAGAAAAACCATAAAACTTTAAGAAAAATCGACGTAGACAGACGACGTAGGGAGTTCTGAAATCTCTGAAAACTTGTTCGCCCTTTTTTGGAGAAGTTTACCATCATGCATAGAAATGAAATTCCTAAAGGGGCACACTAAGTGTAAATGCGTCAGGTACCACGCTACGGGGTGTAGGGAGAGCCCTCAGAAGATTTGGGAATTTGACAACCAATTCCGTCGGTTTAGGCAATTTTCTGACAGTTATCTTTTCTTTCAAAACTGATATCCTTAATCTTTATGATGCCTTGAGGGATTATGACCAAGTTGAAATACTGTTGTATTTAGTGAAGCTTCTGGGTGTCAATACTGACATCAACCATCCCTAACCTGTGACGAAATAATAATTTCATTTTATCAATTTTCAGGATTTTACCGCAAACAGTAATAACACTGGTATCAAGTATAATTGGTTTTCTAATCCTCCAACTGCGAAGAGTGTTCGAATACGGGCTACTTCATTGTTTCGAAAGGATCAAGGGAAGCACGTTTGTGTGCGTATGGAACTTTACGGGTGCTATGTTAATTCTCCAGGTACGTTAAAATTTACGATTGTATGACCGCTTTCGCATAATATGCAGAGCTAGATCAGCTTTTCACCCAGCCGTCCTCGAATCTGTCCACATCAAAACAACAAAACCGTTGCTTTGTAGACAAAAACAATTTGTCTTTTAATTGGGCCTTTTCGGCTAACCATTTAGTCACACTTCTGATTGGCTACTGTCAAAACACAATTTGGTATCAATTTTATTGATTTCTTTCAATCTCAATTCTGACGATTTTATACTCTGAGGAGTTTCAGACGAAAAAAGCTTTTCAGTACTAAAATGTTTTCGCTATTTCGTGAAGTTTTAATGTTTCGTACCATCAACAAACTAATTTCTCGATATGGTGAGTAGCATTGGAAAGAATCACTTTTTAACTACAATCTTCAATACCTTAGGAGAAGCACAATGTTTCTCGTAGAGTCTGAGTAGCCGATCAGCTGTTTTGTAGATATCGCATATTTTCCCTTGAACTTTGGGACTATATCTCATAACCTGGATTCTTCACCTCGGGGCCCACCTCATGATATTGTCTCCAGACATGTTTATCAATGCTGCAGTTTTGTTATACGCGTACGAACTTCGTGGAGATCAGAAACTATTGCAGGCAGCAGGCAAATAATGAAACGATGGAAATAAAACTCGATATGCATACAGGATAATGATATGTGAAATAGTATCATTTTTGCAATCCCCACTGCTATGTTCTTTAATGTGTTGTAACCTTCTGTGACTTTCACCTTGATGTTCCTCTTCCCGTTTTGTTTCTTTCACCTTGATGTTCCTCTTCTTGTTCTGTGACTTTCAGCTTGATGTTCCTCTTCTCGTTCTGTGACTTTTACCTTGATGTTCTTCTTCTCCTTCTGTGACTTTCACCTTGATGTTTTTCTTCTCCTTCTGTGACTTTTACTTTGATGTTCCTCTTCTCGTTCTGTGACTTTCACCCTGATGTTCCTCTTCTCCTTCTGTGACTTTCACCTTGATGTTCTTCTTCTTTTTCTGTGACTTTCACCTTGATGTTTCTCTCAGGCTTCTGTGACTTGCACCTTGATGTTCTTCTTCTCCTTCTGTGACCTTCACCCTGATGTTCCTCTTCTCGTTCTGTGTCTTTCACCCTGATGTTCCTCTTCTCGTTTTGCCAGGTACCTAGGTTTCCAGAACTCTCGTTTCCGCTCCTACATTTCTTAACATCAGCCCAAAGTATGAAAAAATTTGTTTCCTCACGTAATCAGACAACCCTTCACTTCAGACCCTCAGTGCCTTTCTGATATTTTAATTGCAGGAAATTTCAATCAGGGATTCTTCATGTTCTTCTGTAGGAAATGTAGTCAAGTGCTCTTATCGTCCTTTCATCTGTCTTCTCCAACACCTATGTCTGACAAGCGTACGGTAGAATTACCAATAAGCTGAAATTCCAACAATACACAAAATAGTGACCTGGAAATAATACTGCTTAATATTTATAACAGTTTCAGGTTTAAATCAAATTGTAATTTCATATTAAACTAATCAGATATGTTCACGACTGTTGTTATAATCTTGTTTATGATCATTTTGTTTCCTCGTTCAATTTTTCACAAAATTTATGCCATATTCCACTCTGTTTTCTCCTCTTCACTGTGGCGTCCACTTAAGTGTTTTTTATTTAACTCCAGGTTATCTGAGATGCACAATATACTAAGCTTTAAATTTCAAGCTTAACCAGAGAGCAGCAGTAGTTGAGTGACATTCAGAGAGCTCGTCTATAGTCCGGAGGTTCATAGTTCACCCCCTCCCCAGCGCACGTCATGTGAAGTTTTGCTATACTTGTGGAAAGTATTTTACTATGTAACTTATCATCATTAAGTGAAAATGGGCCAAACTTTTCTCTTGCAAAATTCTTATGTTACGATGTCGTTAAAAGCCTGTCATAACAACAAGTGCAAAGCAACAAGAGTTCAAACATGTCATATCTTATCGTACTTATTTTTAATAATTAAGGTAACCCTACAGCTACAAGGATCAATAATAGTAAAAGTTACATAAAATAAGCCCGATTGTTCAGACTTGATAATTTGATTATATTTGAAGTGCATTGTTTCTTTTCAGTTCATTTTGAGTTGATCGAAAATGCGTACGAGGTCGACAGCTACTACTCGAGCCGAAGATATAATAAACTATCAAGATAATTCACGACGACTCTGTGAGGATCCTGAACTAAGCGAGGGCTGTCTGCGGATTCTGTTCTCTATCATCCTCGTTTACGGCTCTTCATAGCTTCAAGCGATTTTTTCTTCGTGATATATTAATGCTCTTTTTATTTGCGGTGTTTCATTTTCTTATTTGTTGGGGAGTGAAACCCACTTCTGTTTTGGCTCCTTCCTGTTGTCTTTTATACCCTCTTACAATCTTAGCATTGATCATCAAAACACTTATGCTAAACACGTTCACACTGCAGTAAGATAATAACTTCGCGATTTCATAGGAATCTTAAGCCCTGAACCATAAATATGTTATTTGGTACGGTTTTCTGCAGTTGTTCTTTTCTGTAGGATTACGGAAATTCAAGTCGATTGATATCGTTTATTTTAGACAAAGTGATAACCTGCAAACTCGAGTATTGATATCCCCTTCTTAATAGCTTTCTTTAAAACATAATCATAATAGATATCTACACTCTATTTATTGTAGCTGGAACTCAGATCGGGAGTGCCTCAGGGCTTTATCCCCTGGGGATGGAATCAAGAGTTGTTCTGGATAAGCAAATTACGGCCTCAGCAACGTACAAAAAGAGTAGTAATGCCAGGCTAAATAACCAATCGCCTTGGTGCACGAGCACAACTAGCGATGTTTGGTTGGACATTGACTTTGGGCAAGTCCTCCAAGTGGGTGGTATTAGTTTACAGGGGCATATTAAGAGAGAGTCTGAGAACCTCATTAACAAGTACAAAATCAAGTATTCAACCGACAAGGATCCAGCGACAGATCGCTTCATCGAAGATTCAAGAGGAAATGTGAAGGTAAGTATTAAGGGATTATTTAGTAAGTAGATAAAAAGGCAATTGACTGATTGATTCCATTTTTTTACGTGGGCGACCAGGGCGCTGTTGCTCGCCGGAAGCATAATATCGTCCGCAAATCAAGAGTACCTTAAACGTATGTAAGACGTGTGTTGCGCGACTCGCCAAACTCGTTGTACCCTTTGGTACAATAGGCTCCCTCTGTGTGCAACATCGCGATGCGTCAGCGCTTTACTTACACTTTTGCTTAGCCTATCTCATTGTTAGTAGCGGTGCATGACATGAAAGTGATTAGACGGAAAACCTGGTACAAGAGATGAATAACGAATGGAAAGTTTGCACGTTCCAAAACATAACAGAGATCATTATAACAATAGTCCAAGGTGATTTCTATACCACCATGCTAAAGCAGTACTAACGTTTGCTTTGCAAAACACTGTCCCTTATGTCAGCCATAGCATTCTTGCCTGGAATTGTCGTGTAGTTTTAGCCGTAATTGGCCCTCGGTTGAGCATGTATCCCACTTAGAGTGGTGTGTGGTGATTTCATCTGCATTTTACATTCAAATCAAAGACAACATGGAATTTCTGTGAAATATTTTTTAAGTACCTTGTCGTGCCCATATGTACTCCGAGGAAAGAAAATCTGTCGCTCCAGTAAGATATACGAACACACTTCTGACGGCCTGTAATTGTAAACGAACTCAGCAATATTCTTAAAGTCGAGAAGTGGAGCAGATATTTCTCGCTGATTGGCGATTCAACGCTGTACGCACAAAAATGACCTCTTTGGCTGAGCCTTGTAGCGGTAAGATGAGTTGTAGTCACTGTATAGAATCTTCGGTGAGAAACTGAGCAGAAGATCAACACTCCTTAGCTGTGGAACAATGGTTTTTTTTAAAAAGACAAACAAAAACGCCCAAAAACCGCACAAAAACCCCACAAAAAACAAACAAATATCATAATGAAACCGATACTACAGGTGAAGGAAAAGTTCTAATGCTTTTTCTGACTGGCCGCAGTGCTGTTCACCGTGAACGTAGTGTTCAGACTCGATTCTCACTGATATCTGGGTTTAAGGTACCTCGCATCTAGTGTAATTATTGACCCTTCAAAGGCTCTATAAAGATACATTCTTCAAAAGCGAGAAAAGAAAAACTTAATAACGCGCGCGATATTGGTTGTGTTCGGGATGTCTAACTTAAATTGCTGAGGCATGCAACCATTGATCTCTAGAATACACTGGATCGAGCATCTTCCGTCTCAAAGCGAGGATCAAGTTTACAGACAATATTACGTAACACTGCCAACCCTCCCGGGCTATTTTAATTTCCGGGGCTAGTATTCGTGACCACACTCTTTCTCTGTTAGAAAAAGTTGGAAATTCAATCCATTCTTTTATAGAGATCAGAGCGGTCAACCCACAGACCCAGGGTCTGAAAACGCATTTGCGAACAGATAATGTTTGCACTCAGTGTCGCATGTAAAGTTTTGTATTTAGCACTGCTTCGTAAAAATAGCTCTTGTGGTCACTGGCGCAATGGACTTTAGACATTTATGTTCATCTTCCATTTTTTAAGGTATCTTTTTCGTACGCGGGACCCACACATTCACGGCGTGCTGCTCAACCAACTGAGCTATGGTGAGACGAAAATAACATAGTTCACTTTTCTCTAGTCCCCACATTAGCTCCTGATACTTCACCGGTAGACATCGCAGCCAGCTCATTTGATTTTACGAAACCTCTCTTCTCAATTAAAAGGTATATCGTTAACGTCAACATCAAAAGGCACTTTTCATTATTTAAATCAAAATTTCACTTCATGGTCTCGTGGATAAGGGGCGGACTCACATGTCAGAGGGGGTCAGTTGTGGGTTCTAATCCCGCCTAGCCCGAAGTAAAGAGAATGGGAGACTGCCCCTGTAAATGTGCTCTCTCCCCAGGACATTGCTCACTCTCGCTGGGCAATAGGCTACGCTCGAAATCGAGTATGCGACAAAAAAGGTTAATAATTACAATAAATGAAATACTTTGATTATTATAAAATGCAAAAAATCACCTTTTTAGCGATTTGTGGTATGTATCTATGTTTGCAGACATTTACTGGTAATGTGGATTGCGGAGCAAATGCCGTCTACCAAAAATTTCCCGAGAAAGTTTTAGCAAGACGGATAAGGCTTGTACCAGTCAAGACGCTGTCTAGCTCGTCAGGTTATTGTGCACGACTGGAGCTCTTTGGTGGACATCCAGGTAAGGTAACTATACTAAACGCTTGTGTGGTGAAAAGGAGCCATATGCTGATAACAGTAGTGTCGGCGTACTTTTTACGCAAACACGATAAGATGCAGAAGTTATCTAATTGATGTATTTTGTTGTTGCTATTGTTGCCGTTGTTGTTGTCGTTGTTGTTGTTGTTTTCGTTGCTGTTGTAATGTTGTCATTGTTGTTGTTTTGTTGTTGTTGTTGTCATCGTTGTTGTTGTTGTCATTGTTGTTATTTGTAAGGAGTATTAGACTTGCGTCAAACATACCTTTACTACAGCGCTATGAAGTATACTTTTTGCTGGTTACGAAGAGAGGAATTTCTGTAA
Organism: Carybdea cf. marsupialis auct. non (Linnaeus, 1758); assembly: GCA_010016065.2. Lineage (NCBI taxonomy): Eukaryota > Metazoa > Cnidaria > Cubozoa > Carybdeida > Carybdeidae > Carybdea > Carybdea cf. marsupialis auct. non (Linnaeus, 1758). The sequence continues at coordinate 11,461 of JAAAKL020007729.1, forward strand.
CTTTTAGGTATGAGTTTACAGTGGTGTAACCGCTAAAAATAGGCTTAATGCACACATTTTCACTTAAAAACTTAACAGGTACAACTGAAAAACCAGAGGGAATCAAATTTATCGGAGGGGCAAGGGTTCAGTCCCCCTGATAGTTATCCCATTGTTTTTATCTTGTCATTAACGCCCTGCAATCACTAATACATTCACTTAATGGCATTCCTACGAATTCGCTTCATGTTTACAATAAAGCAGAGTGCGCGATAACGAGGGGAAAAACTTCTCCGTTTTGTTCTTGTCCCCATAGAGACATGATGAGCAAACAAGAAGAAACTGTTAATTTAATGTGACATGAATTTTTCAGTCAATCTACAGGGAGGACGAACAAACAGCCATACTATGTCTCCAAAACGTTAGCTACTGAATCATTACAAGACAAAACGCTAGTGTGGATTTTGCTACATCCCTGATGATTCTGTCGACCTTCAAACGAGCAATTTGTTTTATATCAACCGCTATACCCTATCTGAATCTTAGTTATTTGGCCAATGCTTCTCGTCTCCTCTAGTTTTTGTATGGTCGTTTAGCTTAAGAAGAGAGCCGGTTTCTTAAAGTGTTTCAAAACTAATTCCGAAGAGATTTATGGAAAAGCCAGAGAACTATAAAAGAATTAGACAACTGTTCCTTACCATTTCTATGGTATTTTCGGCCTTCAGAAACTAGTTACGATATGTTTAATGTCATTCTTTACATCTTTGCAAGGCATCCGATTCCGGTAAGTTCTAAAACCTGTTCCTTTTGTTTATAGGTACTGTTCCAGATACCCCCCACCACTATTGCTCAAAACTGCACTGAAAAAAATATCCCCACCACCTAACCCTAACCCTAGCCCTAAACGTAACCCTAGCCGTAAGCCTAGCCCTAGCCCTAGCCCTAACCCTACCCCTGTGGAAAAGATGGTGGGGGGATTCTGCCTGTGAATGAGGTGGGGGGTATCTGGAAAAATACCTGTTTATATACCTTCTTATCATGGTCCTTTACCCCTGCTGTATCTGTGATGCCTCCATTTTAAGTCGAATGCACCCTCTTTCCACTCTGTCCCTAGCAGCAAGTGACAAGCTTTACTTCTGCGTATTTAGAGGAATTCACAGGATCTACTTTCGAGTCCGGAATAGACGTTTAGTTTGAAATAGAAGTCTAAGCTTGACAAAGTTTTTATTAATATATATTATTCACTTTCTCCGCCTTTGGCAGATTGTGCACCAACATAGCTTATGTCTCTTCAAAGTTTTCTGTCCAAGGTGATTTTGTTCTATTCATCTATGGTGAAACCAGACCATTCATGAACATTGCCCATCCATCTCTTTTTGGGGGTGTCCTCTGCTTCTTTTCCCCTAGATCACTCCTTCCATGCATAGTTTTGAAAGTCCTTTCTCAGACCTCTTTATTAATATAGTAGGCTGGAATAAACGTTTAGGGGAAATTTCGCATATAAAAGACAATCGTTTGTTTGGAAGGCACTAGAAATAGGGGTTTTGTTTGAAAACACTGTCACATCGATGTAAAGTCAAGTTTATTTATGACTACCATAATAGTTCGTGTTATTTTAGAGTTGGCAGCCTATAGGAGAATATGGAAACCTGTGGTTGGCAATTAGTAAGCCCTGGAATTTAATAAAAAAGTAGTCTTCATTAATCGTCCAAGCGAGAATAAATGTTCGAAATCAAGAAGCGGGTAGTCTAGAATAAGAGAGGGTGGGCTTGGAAAAAAGCTATAATGTTTATGAGAGTCTATGGGTACGAGTATAGACGTATTATTTGACTTGTACTTGTGAGAGGTGCAGCCACTTTGAACTTACCTTGGTAAAGAGTTGGTTAATCGTTGATGAGTCTATTTCGCGTTTTCTTCCAACCATTTTTTAGTTTGTAATGAAGATCTTACAACCTTTGTGAAGAAAAGTGAGAAACGACAGTATGATATTGGAAGTAGGTTGGCCTGGTGTGGTTCAAGTCTTGACTATCTACTTAAGGTCGACCTGAAAAAGGATGTGGTTGTGAGTGGAATGGCTGTAGCTGGAGACTCGGAGGAGAAAAATTGGCTTCAAACGTACATATTATCATATTTTGATAAGAACACTGGTAAAAAAGAAGAGAAGGTAGGAGAATCTTGACATACTAGCTGCGTTTTTCTGTGTTGCCCAGGTTATATTACGAAATTTAAGCCGAAGCTGCCATAAATGAATCCGTACTAGATAGCTTTGATGGCACAATTGCAATGTTGAACAAATCAGTATTATTTGAAGGGTGGTCTTATGTCACATACAAAATGAGTTTGGCGGCAGGATACAACCATATACACATCTTGTTCCAACTAGCTCTTGATGATGCCCCTTTGTTGCCCAGGTTATTTTGCGAAGTTTGTTGAAGCTTTTTGTATTAGACCCACCATGAATGAATCCATAATGGATTGCTTTTATTGTCGAATTGCAGTGTTGAACAAATCAGCATTATCTGATTAAGTCACATACAAACCGAGTTTGACCTCAGGATACAGCCATATACACAACTTGTTCCAACTAACTCTTGATGATGCCCGTTAGTGTCATCTTAAGAAAATCACATGGTAACGGGAACTTCAAACCTTTTTCCCTTCCAAGAATATCGTAGCCTAGTTGACCCATGATGATCAGTAGTTACCCGCATTATGATATACCTTTTTTCTGTCTCCCTTGCAACGTTACCCTTCCCTGGTCGCATCATGTTAACTTGAGAGAAAGGAGAATCCGCTTTATTATGACGTAACTAATTAGAATAAGAATACAGGGGTTTCGATCAGGATATTGCAACCGTTACTTCCGATGAAGTGACGGGAATATTGATTATAATAATCATGTAATATTCTATTTAGGCAAAGAGTGAATCAAGTATAAATAAGTGCGTTGTAGAGAGAAGTTCAGATGGAGATTGAGATTGATGTAGAAAGTAGTGTAAGGATTTGGAGAGAATAAGAACACTTGCTTACACAGAAAGCTTTCTAGAGTTATTATTTGGTTATTTATCCGAATTCTTGCGCTCAGCATTAAGGTTATTATGTTGTAACAGTTCCTTAGATCGCCCCTCCCTGTTTGTGATATTTTATCTATTTCTCTCTATATATATCTGGCTATCTCTCAAGTCGCACTTACCTCTTGAGAGGATTTCTCCAGATAAATTTTCATCAAAGGTGGCTCAAACAACGAATTCCAAGTTTACGAAATAAAGCTTTCTAATTTACACTCCTTTAGAAATCACACACGCAAGAGTATTCGGTCTGTGAAGATAGTTATCTAATACAAAATGATAAAGAACACTTAATGCAACTTAAGAAAGTCGAATACAACGGTAAAATAGCGACAGTAACAAACGATGATAAGAAATACTAAAGTCTACCGATTGGAGATTTTTTAACTTTTGAGTTTAGCTCTTACGAAACTGATTAATCTTTACCTTTATCACTCTTTAAAAACCTACGAAAGACACAGGGGGCTGAAACGTTCGCAGTTCACAGTAAGCCGCAGTGATAATATCAGTAAATCGGTTAGCCATGCATGTTATTATTTCTAGGGGGGGGGTATGCTCCCCTTCCTCCCCTGTAATTTTATAATTGCATTGCAAATTATTTTCTTCTTTTTGTTATATAGCAATTTATAGGTACCTTTGGCAGGGCGGATGTATCAGTAAGTTGGCTGGAACAAATGTCGATAACTAGGTCCATTACAATTCAACCACGATTGATCAACGGAAAAGCATGCACTCGATACAGGATTATCGGATGCGGAGCTGGTATAGGACGGTTTTTCCTTGTTGTTTGTTTGATATGAAATGTCTGTAGGTATTTTTGGTTGTCATGTATACGTAGATACTGTATCTAGGAGCAGGAGAGTCGTATTTTACCCGTATTACTTTGCGAATATTCCATGGAACTATTGCAGAATTATAATGGTGTCAATGTGACTATATTCACCACCTTCGGCCTGGTAGTTGTGAGATTACTGAGCAGACCTACAAGACCCAGTCTCCACCCAGCAGGATCGTTGGCAAAAGCGCAGGGAGAGTAGGCGTGGATTAATGTACTTTCTAGCTCTCTGATAGTTTTCCGACGGAATCGTAATAGACGGTCTTTTCTCTTTGCAATATGGAAACCGGTATGACAGTATACGTGAAGAGGGGGAAAATCAGTAAGGAGTGAAGGGGGACGGTATAAGATTGTGGGGAAGGCTTTGATGTTACAGCTTTTGATGAGAACAAAAAGTGCTTTGGACGAGTAGTAGCCGAAGTTTGAATAAGAATTAAGGAATGCTAAAGTTCTTGATTTACAAAGTTTCATTGAATGACTGTTAAATGTTGACTATGACAATGGAGAGGCACTCGAGAACGTCGTGGAAAAGAGATTTCTTGTGTAAACAATTAAATAACTACTAGAAGAAATGCGAGAAATTATTGATGGTAAAGTTATGAGAAGGTTTTCGAAACCGGATTTTCTACAGAAGCAAGTCACAGATATCAAAGCAGTGTATTCTGACATGTGGCCCTTTCCTTAATTTTTTCTCCACTGTTAGTGGAAATTCTGTGGAAGTGTTGCAATGACTTCAAATTATTCTTGAATTCGAACATGATTCCGTCACATTTTGCATTGTCACTTCTCTATCACGGCAGATTCTGTGTTGATTTCCACTGGTGTACAGATCATGAAAACGTATTATTTTATTGATTTGATCTACTTCTATCTGCAGTCATCTCCAAGCCACGCTCCATCAGTGTTTTCCCGACAGCAAACGAGGTCAATGTAACATGGATGCACCCGGCATCAACCCCATTTGGAATCACAAAATATGAGGTATGATAAAAACGTTATTGTTCGCATTTACGTCTGTATGGGAATAGCATGTTCTGATTCGCATGCACTTGTGCATACATATATTAGGTTGGAGCCCTCTTATGTACTATCTCTGGGAAGGGAACTCATCACAGCTTTGGTCTGAGAAAAACGGAAGCGCTGCAGTTGCTGTACATGATTTTTTATAAGAAACTTGGTTATAAGAAACTAGTACTACGACGGACAAAACGCTAAGAAACTTTTAGTAGTATCTCAAATAAAAAAGAATG
>JAAAKL020007730.1:0-16591 GCA_010016065.2 Carybdea cf. marsupialis auct. non (Linnaeus, 1758)
ATATACAGTACTGTAACGTGACCGCCACCCATTTTAAGGTGTTACAAGGCTGTGGCAATCGGGGAGTACTGGTCATGTGCCTGACATTTGTAGCCTAAGTAACTTGCTTGGTGTGAATCCACTAGATAGAACTTTTGTTGTTAAGACAATGGCGTGCCCCTAAATCCACTCCGAGAATCATTGTTACGTACGTTAGTTAGACAAGAGATATATTCTATTCGTGGCAAATAGGACGGCGAAATACTAGCCGTTTTTAGTTCTAGAGAGGTTGTATAAGCCTATATAATCTAAACAGGTATTCTATGTACGATTAGGGTACGGGTAGAGTTGCAGTAATGTGTCATTTCTTATGGCGAGGGACTAACAGGAAACGTCCGTATTTTCTTTAGCTTCTCATGTCGCTGAATCATAATTCAATGAGTTTTGTAACATTCGTGAACGCAAAGGACCAAGCGCTGTTACCTATACCTTGCAGGTAAACAGCTCAGACTGTATGAAGAAGGGGTGTGTATGAAATGTGGCATTTTAGAGCGTTTTGAGCAAAGTCCAATATCGCAATACACACAAACCTTCGTTACAAGCTCTGAACCAGTCAGTGACTTCGATATCCACATCAGGGTTGTTGTGATTCTAAGAACTTCCTTTCGTGATCTCCGTATTGGGTAAGATATATTTTAAGCTCATTAATACCAGCAATCGAAAGTGAGATAGTAGAACTGAGATCTGTAAGCCTTCCATGGGTGTGTCCGGTGAATGTGAAGTGACCACCCATGATTTCATCAAATATACAGTACTGTAACGTGACCAGTCTCATGTTCCACAGGCGGCATGATAAGTTTAACACAATCCGTGTTTCAATATAGAGAGAATGTTGCTTAATATCCAATAAATAGAAAACGTTTATTAAGAAATGGTTCTGCTTTTTCGTGGTAGACCTTTGAATTCAATCACTTCTCGCTTTCTGTTCCTTTTCCTCTTGCTTTTCTCTCTTGTTTTACCAGACTCCTATTTTCATATTCTCGTAATACATCTTTATTTTCTTCTTTTCCTTGCCTTCATTCTTTTCCTCCTTACTGTTCTCCTCCATGTTCTCTTGTTGTTTGCTATCTATTTTCTTTCTTTTTGGTTCTTGTTCTCGCGCTTTCTCATCCCCACCTTCTAAAGATATAATGAGAGGGGGGACATGAAAAGAATAACTATCATAGGTTAGGTAGTTCTGTACCCCTCTTCCTCGTCGTATTTTTCCTCTTCTCTTTTTCTCTCTGCGTTCTCATTCTCTTTCTCTTTATTTCTGCTTCTTCTTCATATTGTTCTCATTCTTCTTTTCCTACTTTCTTCATCGTTGCTCTTCTTCCCCTATTCTTTTTGCTGTCTTACCCTTTCTGTTTCTTCTTAGGCTTTTCTGTACAATTCTTGACCTTCCTCTTTGCCTTTTTCTTTTCGTTTTTGTTATTTCTTGTTGTCGTCTCCTGTTTCCTTTTCCTTGTCGTCAACCATACATTTGATAAAATTTCTTTTTCTTCTTTCTCTACTTCTCTTGCTTCTCCTCTCTCAAGTATTTTACTTCTGCCGCCAATGTTTCCTTTAACGCCTTATTTATGTGCCTCCATGTTCTCTATCTCAAAATGCCGTTGTTGAACATAGAGTTTTAAATTCGCTATTTCGTGCAGTTTTATTATAGAGTATTAAGGCATTACTGGCAATAGCATACTACAGTTGCGATGTTTACCTTGAAACTTAAAAAATACCAGTGACAAACTCGTTTGTCCATTTGGGTATCGTCGTTTTGTTTTGATCATAATTTATGACTATAAGACATCTGGTTCTTAAACTATGCGATATTAACATCTTGCTCTTATACCATGGGACAAAACTTCTTCTGTCAGCATGATAGTAGTAGTACAGTAAATTACAGTCGATAGTGTACCACAACATAACAGTCTTTCACTATGAATGTAGAAGTGTAGAAATGTAGAAATCTTGCGCACCTGAGATTTTTATAAAAAGGATTTTAATTCCAAGAGAACAATTTTGAAACACAAAAATCAGTTAAAGAACGGCCTGTCTTCTAGAGGTGCTAGAAGTAAAGAAAACGTGTGTATTTCATGGAAATATAATCAGCGTACGACTTACGAAAATGTGTGAGGGTTACGCAACAATGGTATGAGGATTAAATTTTGAAAGAAGGGAGTTAGTACTAGCGAGAACACTTCACCAGAGCACTTCCCATGATGAGGTTTGTGTGGAAAACAAAGTTATATTTTGCCACTGAAAGGTATGGAGAAGATTTAGTATCAAGGCTTGGGCTCACTAGGTTACAAACGTGACTGAACTCGATCAAGAACATTAAAGTGATGCGGTCCCATACAACTGCTTTTCGAGCCATGTGCATGATCAATTGCGAAGGTGGGTCCTTGCCAAAAGACCCCTTGTCTGCACTGCATCAAAACTATCTAAGGCTATTTTAAGAAATAGCTTTCCTATAATACAGAACATCAAAATAGCGCGATATAACGAATCAGCTTTGTACTAAATACAGTTTTGCTGCTTAAACAGTTAAAAGTACGTCGTTTAAAAGGAATCTTATAAAGAGAGAACAAAATTTTTACAGATTATCCTTTCCGTTTCATATGAAGAGTTTGGTCTGCCTTTCATCTGGCCGTTCTGGAATCAATACATATAAAAGCAAGAAAACCCTTGCTTTCCTAACAGAGTGAATTTGTCTTCTCGGTTCATCTCATGGTGCTAACTCCTGCTAATACTTCTGATCACGTTTGACGAGGTGCATCTGCATTACATTTCCTTGCAGATTTTATAGATGACATTCGTTCTGTCATTCAAATACCAAAACGTGGGAATCTGTCAACGGGATAATCACTATAACAAATGCACTAAACTTTCAAGCTAGAAAACTACTGAAAACTAACAGAGGAACCATTCGTGTTTCCCCTCCCCTCTAATCCTGGTTGGTACCTTAAAGTTTACCGTTGTTATCTCGTGGCAAAAAGATATCATTAAACTAATCGGAGTTTTTGCAAACAGGTCATACCTTGCGGAGACCTCGCAGTTGGCAGTGCCCCTGCAATAGTAATTATTGAATCTTGCTCCGCCAGTCAATAAGACCGATTAACTTATTCCCTTTCTTCTTTTGATTTTGTGCGAAATAATAACAGATGATCATAAATAACAACAAAGTTACATACTTATATCACAGGTGATTGTGACAGTGTCGTCTTTCCCCTGTAGCATAATGCTACGTGCTCCCACCGGCTTCAGAAGCCACCTACGGGACTGATACAAACCCCAAACACTACAAAATGAAGGGAATGCAGGAAAATGTAAAAACTAATGAAACTGATGCGATTCCTTTTTTGTAACATACATCGATATATCTAATAAAAGAAAGTTCCTTTTTATGTGCCCTACATTGATGAATTCATGTTTCAAATTTCCTGTAAGACTTTTGAAGCGAGATATACTTTCATCGGTAGTTGTAGGCCGACACGATAACGCACGAAATACTTCAACTGCAATGATTCAGAGGCCAAATAATAATGTTTGAATGGCGTATGAGACTGAAGTCAGATCAACGTTACAAGGAGGGCGCCTTAATTGGGAAAGTAAAGATCTGCAGGCCATCTTCAAAAGACAGGATCTTCGGAGGCGTGAGTGTCATGACTCATGGTGCATTGATATTAGTGCATTACTAAAGCTATTTAAGCTTCCTTTTCCTTTCTTCCCTACAATACTATATGGACCGCGGAGCGGGGGGACGAGTGCCAGTACCCTATTTTTTTGCCACAAGAAGTGTTAAAAGGTGTTGAATACTTTTGCTTGGTCTTATCTTCGGTCTTCTTGTGGATCCAAAAACAATTAGGTCGTTTCCCCAAGGGGTTTCTCACACATCTGCAACATAACAAAACATTCCCCAAATCCCAGATCGTTAACACACTCGCCTCTCCTGCTTGATTTACCCCCTTTTCAAAGCCGCTGTACTTATACCAATTCAAAGTTTAGTTTGGTCCTCCGAAAGAAAATCAACCAACGTGCTTCTTCGCCAAGTGGAACAGCGTTTCACAGAGCATGCACGCACTTGGGCAGCGCAGAGCACTCATCTGGCGAAAACGAACAATTTGACGCAGATTGATCCATCTTTCGAACGATTCCTTAAACTCAGTTAAGATGGTGCGTCGATGCACTTTCTCAGTACGAAGTCGCGCAAGGTATGTACTTACTCCGCATGAACTGGATGAAAACAAATTTGTCAAACGATCAGAATACTGGATACTCAACATTTTTTGTTACTTTATGACCTGACCAAATATGGTTTATCAATATTGTCCCACGGAGTGCAGCCCGTGGGAACCTGCTTGCAGCGTTTGCCTTTCTGTTTATTTATTTTGTCTTTTTGTTTGTAAAATACTCCATACTCCCTCAAGCAGCAGGCCCCCACCAAGTAGTGACCGAGTGGCAAATATTATCAATCAGCAGGGATTATTTCCTGCCACTTTCGGCATTACCTCATTCAGGGATGCTCTCGTGGAGAGGAAATTGACAATCGATCACCAAAAAGGACAGTGAAAGGAAAACCTACGAAAGAGCCCATGATATGGAACACATGCCAGCCTTGCTCAAAGCTTGTTTGGTATATGCCGGTCTGTTCATCTTGGTACCATTCAAACATATTGCTTCAATGGTTCGATACTCAAGAAGTGTTGGTTGATATCGCTAAAATGAACTAGCAGGAATCAATGAACTTCACTTGTTTACGTCGGTACGTGTGTGCTCTATCATAGTAGAGATATGATCATGCTGACGATGATGATGACTCCCCTCCCCTACACACACACACACACACACACACACACACACACAGAGAGACGCACATACACTACATAAATTGACAGGTATCGTCGGGGACGTAGGAAGCATCTCAAAACTGAGGGGGGGGGTCACAGCAGTCAAAGGGCATATTTTTACTAAAAGGGCACTTTAATATGTGTTTGATTAAAGAGTGAAAAACATGATCCACAGTAAATAATAGTATTAAGTACCAATGCCTGATAATTAAAACTTCGGAAATGACCAAACGAGGATAATTAAAATATAATTAAAAGACCAGTGCGCCCTGATCCATACTTCTATACTTGTGATGAACATTTTGTTATGAAACTACTCAATAAGGGGCACTAAAAACTAAGTATTGTAAAAGGAGGAAATTCTTTCATATGTCTTCAATTCACGATGCGCCTTTTGTTACATTACGTACGTCACTATCTTCAATTACGCTCTCAGAAGATCTCTTTAAAAGATAACCTTTTCCTTTAATCCCTTTCACTGAATTTCGGATTTTTTCTTCGCCAAGTTTTGGGCGCCTGTAGCCTACGAGCTTATACATCAACCTCCGTTGGTGCTGTATGGTTACAGTGGACAATAAAGTATTTTAAAGTGAATGTTTTAGAAGAACATCAGATAACTAGAGGACCATTTTGTTGACTAGAGAGATATTTGGTTGACTCAGAGGGCATTTTTTTTCGCTGAAGGGACACTTTTTTATCAAAAGGGCACTTTTCGCTTAATTCAAAGTCTTGTAGGGGCACGTGCCCCCTGTGCCCCCAAGTCCCTATGTCCCTGGATGTAGTCCCTGTGTGATTTTAGCTTATATGATGGAAGGCCAATACATACGCTTTTAGAAAAAGTAAAGCAAACATAATTTCAGAGCCATCTGCGATAGATACGTTATTAACCACTAACTTTGTTCCTGAAAACAATTGTTTTTTATGATCATCTACCAAGGACTCATAAATTAAATTAAGCATGTTGCAGTGATGGCATAATGACTCATAATAATTGTTTATCATTATCATATTAATACATTTTTCATCATAACTATTTGGTTATTAATGACAGAACCTCTGTGTACATCACATTTGCCACTTAAGTTAGAAATCAACCAAGACTTCAGGGCGAATACACAAATATCACATAGCAGTACTGGTAATTAAACAAACATGTAAATAAAACGTAAAAGAATTAAATAGGAAATAATTAGCTGGACAAACAAATCAAAAATTAAAATAACAAAGAGCAACAGTAATCTAGAAATCGATATATAAATTTTAGAAAATCAAATAAATAGAACGTTCCATGTAGAAATAGAAATAGAACGTTCAATGTAGAAATAGAAATAGAACGTTCCATGTAGAAATAGAAATAGAACGTTCAATGTAGAAATAGAAATAGAACGTTCCATGTAGAAATGTAGCCATTACAAATGAGACAAGTAAATGCCAATTGCCACAGATTAAGTGATCTATTATACATAGTTTTGCAGTTTATATGCAAATATTATGCAAATATTTCTGATTTGTATTTTTGCAATACGCATAAATGTAATATCAGGCAAAAGAAATAGTCCAAAAAATATACAAAATAAGGCACCCAAAGTACCTGATAAACAAATCATGAAATATTATGCTCATTCGTGCTCAAAGTGTCTAGTAATAACGACATCAGAGCAGGAAGTGGGCGTGGCCCTTTTTCTGAGTCATTGAAGGCACAACAGATTTTTAAGAAAGTCGAAAGTTTTTGCAAGAAAGAATTGAGCAGTTTGAGAAAAGTTACAGTTTACATTTGTCAAGGGTTGATTCAACACCCTCTCCAATACGAGCAGGGTAAAATGCTTGCTCCCTAAATTTTGTGCAAATTTTCCGTCAAGGAGCAATAAATGTATAACATACTTAATTTTAAAGCTTGTGCTTTAAAATATTTGGCTCCATCAAGGGCTTTGGGAAGTTCTGTTGCCAAGGAGCGGATTATATATACTAAATTCGAGGTTAAACAGTTGACAAATAGATATAGAGCCCCTCTCCCCGTGAAAAGGAAACAAAAGATATAGATCTTCTCAGACTTTCTCGTATCCACTGGCAATTGGCTAAGGTGTCAAGAAAAAGGTAAGGAGAGAGTGTCTTAAAGGAATTATCAAGAGTTACAAACGTCCCTCTAAGTTTGCTCCATTTTAGGCGATAAATCAAATCGGGCAGATCAGAATTGCACAAAATCTACCATACTATATAGTTCCCAGGCCCCTAGTCAGAATCTTTGTCAGAGGGTGGTAAATGAATATTTGTAGCGCGAAAAGAAGAAAGAAATATGAAAAAACCCATGACCAAATATTGATCTCTTACCACATTTTTTCGGCGTTAGTTACTTTTGATCCCTCCTATTTGTTGACAACGATTGAAAATCCCCATCTCGATGTACAAAGTATAATCTAGATCATTCTACTGTCCCTGTATTTACTGCAGTGTTGTAGGTAACATCATTCTGAGGCATCATTTTCCTATACCGACTTTGAAATTGTTGGCAACATAGAAACACCCTAAAATACTTATGAATCTTCGGAGATCTATTTTCTGTTGGAGGTGATAAACCCCTGCACGCCCCTTGACTACCGGCTTGACATTGTCTTAAACTTTGCTTCAAGAACGTTCTACGTCCTTAGAATTACATGGAAGTAATATCAAGATCACATGCCCCTAAGATTCCCATGTGAAACTGCTTTTCAATCCAACATTGTTTCATGATTTCTGTCTTATGTCACCGAACGAAACATATAGAAATTTAAACTTCTGTGTTAGGGTTTCATCAACCATTACGTGACCTGTACATGGCAAGAGATTTTTATCACGATTTCAAAATGTAAAGACCATTAGTCAAATAGCATCCGCAGACACAAAATACCAGACCTGAAAATCCACGTCATAAAACTCAGTCACGACAAGGTAGGTACATCTCATATCATGATGAAAATGGTTTTAAGATCCTACAACGTAAGTCATTAGTTCTTAGCACTAGAGGTGGAACGATGCATTACGTAGTGCTGTGTAACGTCTGTCCATCAGACGCCGTCTTCCAGTCCGTAACTGGAAAGTCTACACTCCTATCTGTGTCGCGTGGATGTAGAGCCTATAAGGTTTCCATAAGCAGTTATACAAATGAAACCTCCGGCTTTCAAACATATGGATTTTAATATTAAAGATAAAGGATATTGTACGGCTTGCAAAACGTAACTTTTAACGCTTTGCAAATGAGTTGGAGCATTTCTGCATTGAACCATAAAAATTATACTCAGTTTTAAAACTTTGCATGCTACTAAGTAATCGCTGAAATTCATACGTATTATGTACTCGGCATAGCTAGTGTAAGCTCATTTGTGATAACTGATATTCAAATGGGTCGCCGTGGTCTATTGGTTAAGGAATCGGACTCACATGCCAGAGGTTGTGAGTTCGAATCCCGCCTAGCCCGATATAAAGACTATCGGTTGGGGAAGGAAACGGGAGTCCACCCCTGTAAATGTGCTCTCTCCCCAGGACATTGCTCACTCTGGCTGGGCAATAGGCTACGCTCGAAATCGAGTATGCCATCAAAAAAAAAAAAAAAGTATACATTATGGTATATACTATATAGCATATAGTATGGTATGGTATCATTAAGTATAATATACGATGTATTGTATAGTATACATTATGGTATATACTATATAGCATATAGTATGGTATGGTATGGTATCTTTATGTATAATATACGATGTATTATATGCGATACTGCAATATTATATACTATTTAGTCAAATGCAGTACTGTATTGTATAGTTTGCTATAGTATAGCTACCATGGCCTAGTGGAGCAGCTCAAGAGGATGAGGGTTCGATACCCGGAAGCTCTATTGGTGACCTTAGAACTGAATGCCGTTTGAAAGTGCTCCTTACTTTCGATTCTATGTCCCATGAACAAACGGAAAGAAATGATTGGACTCAATATAACGTTCTATAGTATAGTGTAGTAAGCATTATGTTGATAAAAGGCGTGTTAAATTTTGATAACAGTTTTTGTAATGGTATGACTAAAATGAACTAATCAATATGGAATTTGCTACAAATAACTGTAACTAATCTGTAATACCTGATTCATGCGCCATAGGGACAATTTACAGGTAGTACAACACATGATAACTGCAAGTTTGTAGAACAAGATAGAAAAAGGAGGGTTGCCACTGTCATGACTGTATGTATGCAGTTTTTTGTGTAGTGCACTGCGTCTATTTTAAACGTAGGAAAACAGTCGAATTGAATGTTCAAATAAATGAAATCTGTTATTATCTTGATTTTACGGTTAATTCGTGATTTTATGCATTCACTTTTTCATGCGATTTATTTAGTTGGTCATTGAAGGTACTGGAAAGGTTAAACTTGATGATTTGTCTATTTCTGTTGGACGTTGCCCAGACCCGATCCAGCTTCCCACGCCAAGTAAGTAAAAGACGGATTAATTATACAAGCTCCTCTATACCAGAATCTTATTTATGTCGATTTGCTGTCACATCAAATTATCTCTGCTTTGATTCACATGCGTTTTGCTGGTGCTCTAAATCTGCTTTAGGCAAATCAGGCGTTTCTTCCATTTTTATAAATCTTGCAGGTCTAAATTGTCTCTGATTGGCCTTTAAATTCGCAGGGAAAACGTTTATTTAGTAGAAATGATTTAAAATGATCAGATTTGAAATGACACGAGTGAAATAGGAAAGATCTTTCCCTAGGAACTCAACGACTCACACTGATGGAGCGCACTTTAGCAATGAAGTGCTGATGGTGAGATTTTGTATTTCTTACCTTTTCAGACCAGATTATTTCAAATCCCCGCGTTTTAATGATACATTGCAACCTTGGCTTTGGATAGATTGAACCAACTGCTGGCATTCCTTCTATGGTCATGTTCAAGAGCTCAAAGAACCAGGTCCTCAAATTGTGTAGATTTGGATGTCGAAGTCAACCGGAAGAGGATTGGGAGCTAGTGTTGCGACTAGAGAAATTGATTATATCATTATCGTGGGTGATCTAACTCAGCTGGTAGACCACACACTGTGAATGCGTGGGAAAAGGGTTTGAGTTCCTGTGTCATGGTATTTTGGTGATGTTTTAGCAGGCCATCTTACATCAAGGCACAATCTACCATGAATGGAAGCCACTTCGAAAACGTAATGCTGACAAACTTTCGTGTCAAAATCTTATTAGCATGTCAACATATATTAATACGTTTTCATCTCAGTTGGCTCTGTAACAAGAACTTCCACTGAATGTTTGGTTGATATGTTAAACGTGTTTGAATGAATCATGATTACTTTTCACCTAGTAATTATAGTCAGAATTCGTAAAAGTTGCGTTAAGTCGGCAATGTGGTAGCAATATATTGTTAAAGGTTACCATGCAAGATCGCCGACTGAGTAAAATAATACAGAAGCCGGGACTTACCAAAACCTCTAAAAATTTAGCTGATTGCACTTTTTCATAATCAGTTTTAAACTCATCACCCTAATGTTAGTCTAGTCTAACTGATTCTGTCTTTGTTTTCGAGATACCATAATTTGTTTCACAGTGTTATTGTTAGTTGACCGATGCTTAAGGCTTCTGCTTAAATTTTGTAATGTGTTACCCTTCACTGTACATAATGAAAGAATCGCTTCTATTACTTTCTGTTTGTAATAGGCGCATTGAACTGTGGTTTCGAAATAAACTTTTGCGCATGGGAGCAAACGGACGAAGACGACTCTGACTGGGGAAGAAAGAAAGGAAGGATTTTTAACAACAGAGCTCCATTCGTGAGAGCTCTTGGCGTTACTCGTAAGAATAAAAACCCTATGTTGATATATCATTGAAGCATTACAGTTTCCTGCACATCATTTGGCTAGTACATATACTCTCACCTCAAGAGTTCATGTACAAAGTACGTGTAGCATAATCAGGTGGAAGATAGGCACTTGTTCGCAATGAGAAGTCTATAAACGTCAGATTCTACTTTAACGTAGATGAATATATAGAGATGTTTGTGAACTGTTCAATCCTCTGCTTTCCATGAAAAGGTACAGCAGTGACGTCAAAAGAAATTAGTCACATGAGAAAGATGCTATGTCGCCAGAGCACTTGGGGACGGTCGTTATCCTTAAAGCCTATTGAGAAGTATTCTAACTGTTTGCATCCCATGTGAGACCACTGAAGATATCGTCGTAAGTGATTCTACAGTTATCGTCTCCCCGATTCCTGTTACACGTACTGGTTTTGCCCGGTCACTGTGGTTAGCATGATTTGTCAAATGTGAAGGTCGAACACGAATCCGTGCTTTGGAAAGTAAATTTTTATACCAAACAGAAATTTGCTCCGCGTATACTCTTTCATCAGATATGGTTGCTGTATGGTTGAGAACCATTGTTTTAGACTAAGCACCCTAATTGCCTTGAGCCTCTTTCTGAACCCCTTGTGTTATACAATGTGCAAATGAAACACCGTAGTACATTGATAGTTCACTTTCCCTCATTTTTAGAAGTCCCGCATTCTATTTTCCATCTTTGATTAACACTTAATGACGTCAGAAAGAGTATCCGGTCTTAAAGCTCTTTATTACCCTTTAAAAGCCCCATGGGCATTTGTACCGCTCTGGCTTCGCTCAGGGGTTGGAACTGCGCGGCGTAAAAACTGCACCTCTTTAATATAGCGTCAAGATTTCTGTCATGGATAGATAACTATTATGTCTCTCTTTCATGGTTTATTATTTTTTGTCCTTACAGACTACTACGCCTTCATGCAAGAAAGGTTTTCATGGAGACATAAAGAGACGGCTATATTAAGAAGCCCTGTAATTGCAAAGACAAATGCCCCCTATTGCATGTATTTTGCTGTGAATATGAATGGACCCCCTAAAACTCGCCTTCAAGTTAACGCATTTAATGCTAAAGGAAAAGAGATAAGACTGGTCAACGTCAGAAATAGAAAGAACAAGGTTTGGTTTCTAGTGAAAGTCAATTTACCCAGGGGATATGAGTATGATGTAAGTATTATTTATAACTGCTATGTTATATTAACACTTGAGAAATGTCAACATCATGGCTAAATTCTATAATACTTCTTTCAGCATAGTAATATCTGAGTCGACGGTGAGCGTGTCGGAGGTAAGCATGAATGACGCTAGCAAAGGTGCCGGTACAAAGGATTAGTGATAAAAATGGAGGAAAGAGCATCGTTCCTCATAGAGAGAGATGGAAATCCAAGGAGCAAGAATGACCAATTGAGATAGAAGTGCTAGGATCTATGATCTTCCATTGGGATGGATATGTAGAGAGCATAGACAAATAAAAGATATAGATGGATGTGAAATAAGAATGGATGAATGATTTAGATGAACGTGAAGAACATGGATGTGCGCTTGAGGTGGACGTGCAAGGATCATGGAGGATCTATTATGATGCAACTGCAAAGACTACCGAAGATTGGTTGCGATGGGAGTGTAAGGGCCACCCTTTTCTAATTGGGATGGAAGTGTGATCAACACCGATCAGTGATAGAGATGAAAGTGCAAGGATAATAGATAATCACTTGAGTTAAAAGTGCAATGACCGTAGGTGACTGATTGAAATTGGAGCTTACGGGTCATGGATATGAAATGGAGGTGGAACTAAAATTTCTCAGGTAGAGTGATTGAGAAGAAAGTTCAAGGACTAATAAAAAGTGATTGAGATGAAAGTGCGGGATCTTGGATGGTCGACTGAGATGGGGTTGCCAGAAACGTAGTTTAGACAATAATGTGGTAGCCCAACGACTATGGATGCACAATTGCGAAAGAAGATGAAGAACCATGGATATTCAATTGACTTAGTAGTGCAGGGGCCGTAGATGAGTGACAGATATCGATTTGCAAGGAAGTGAAAGGAGCATGAATGACCAGTTGAGATGGAAGTGTAAGGACTATATATGATCGATGGGGATGAATATTGAAAGACCATATGCAAGTAACCGGGATGGAAGTGCACGAATCATAGATCATCAATTGAGGTGGAATTTCAAGGATCTTGGATGATCTGTTGAGGTGGAACTGGAAGAATTATGGATGGCAGACAGAGACGGAAATGCAAGGATCAATGATGTGTAATTGGGTCGAGATTTAAATGATCGTGATTGATTAATTGAGATGGAAGTGCAAGGACTATGGATAATCGATGGAGAATGAAGTATGAGTTTTAATGATGAGTGGTTGAGATGAAAATTCAAGGATTTGTTGATTATCGGTTGAGATTGGAATGCAAGGACAATAACTAAGAGATCAAGATTAAGGTGTGATGATCATCACTGAGTGATAGAGAGGGGAAGTGTAAGGACAATAGATGAGTGATTGAAATGGGAATTCAAGGACTATAGATAAGAGATTGAGGTGGTCCTACAAGTATTACGGATTGATTGAAATTTGAGTACTTGGAGCTTACAGGAGTGATTGAACTCGATTGAAATCGAGGAAGTTCATGATATAATAATGAGTGATTTGAGATGGAAGTACAAAGACTACTAAGGACTGATCAACCTGGGAATTCAATAACTGTGAATAAGTGATTACGATGGAAATGCAAGGAATAATCATGAATGCTTGCGATGGAAGTATAAGGACCGTAGGCGAGATATAAAAATGGGAGTGCATATGCCGTGAATGAGTGATATGGATGCATGTACAATAACTAAAAAGGTTGATTTAGTTTAATTTCCAAGTTTAATCGTGGATGCCTGAGATGATAGTGGAAAGGCAATGAATCAGTGATTCCGATGGAAGTGAAATAACCTTGCCTATTTTATTGGCATGGAAATGACAGGAACATGGATGATTTATTTAGATAGGATTGCCATACCCATGGAGGATAGATTAAGTTGGAAGCGCAAGGACCATGGACCAGTGATTGAGACGGAAGTACAGGGACCATGGACAGGTGATATAGATGAAAGTGCAAGGTCTAGTGACAGATGACGCAAGGACATTGGACAGGTGATGTTGATGGACGTGATTCTGTCGACGTAATCAGTCTGGTTAAGGATAACGACCCCTGACCCTTTATCAGGTTTTGTAATGAGGATTACTCGATTGCTTCCAAGAGATTTTAGACCCTGTAAAAGCTCCCTATGGATGTAAAAATCCGCGAGATCAACCAGTGTGCCACAATAAGCATGGCTAAATCACTTTGACAAGCTTTTAGAGATTTCATTTCATGCTTTGGGAAAGGTTAGTGTTTGTTAGCTGAGTGTAAAGAATTTCAAACTCGGCGGAGATTTCTTCTCTGTTAACTTGTTGTGTTGGAATGCAAAACTCGAGACAATCCTGCCAGACAAATTTCGTGTCTGAAAGCGAGTAATCAGAGAAATTTGAATGTGTTATTTCTATCACAAGGCATATTTCCAAACCGTTTCTGAAGCAGTAAAGTGCCGTTGGTGAGTTGCTTTCGCAATTCGCTGATTAATCTCCGAATTGCAGTGAGAGAATTAAACCATACCAGAGAAAGAGATGATCTATTGTCTCTGGCTATGTCGGTCGCAGAACTTCGAGGTTAGTTGACAGAATTAGGAAGCATGTTCCATCCTGTATTCGCTTAGGCATCAGCTCCTACAGGGAAACAATCACCTCAGGTTCAAAAATCCCAAAACACCTATAAGCAATGTGACTCTTCCTGAGGGCAGCACTTGCTTGAAAACCCAGACTGTGCCTTAATGGATACGGATGGCCGCTTCCGTGTAATTGGTAAACTTAAATCTGCATTTCACTTGGCGGTTCTAGAATCCGTCGACAGCAAAGCAAGAAAAGCGTTGCTTTGAATACAAAAGAAATTTGTCTTCTCATTGGGCCTTTTCGGCTAACTGTTTAGCTTCACTGAAGCTGATTGGTCAAAACAACACCAATATGGCAGTCAGAGTTCTGATTGGCGATTTTGAAAACACAGTTGGGTAAATCATTCCGTTGATTGCCTTTTTCAATTTATATTCTGACGATTTTGTACTCCGATGAGTGTCAGACGAAATAAGCTTTTAAGCACAAAATGAATTTGCTATTTCGTGCAGTCTTAGAAATCAAATTGTGAATGTGTACAATAGAAAAGCTAACAAACAGCTCCCTAATCCTTAAGTCTTGATTTTGCTCAGTTTTGCAGTAAACTGTATGATTCTTCCGATCTCTGGAGTGAGAAAGTCACTCCACTATGATAAGGAATTTGATCATGTATAAATATTGCAATAATGGTAAGTGAATTCAGAGAAGCGATGAAAGCCATGAAGAACAAGAAAGCTGAAGGAACTGGTTGAATGCCTTCAGAATTACTGAAAAACCTTGGAGAAAAAGGCATGAAAGAGTAACGGAAATGTACTACAAGGGAATGTGGCCAGAAGAGTTTACTGAATTACTCACGACTGCTTTGCAGAGGAAGGCAAACACTGGATTAGACATGTTCTAAGAGAAGGAGGACAGCTGAAAGAAGTAATTGAAGGACGAATGGAAGGAAAGAGACCTAGGTGCAAAGAATGGGAACATTGGAAACGTTGAAGAGGGGAAGCTACGTAGAACTGAAGAGAAGGGTAGACGACCAGACTGCGAGGAGAAAGTAGGTGCCACCGACCTGTCCATGGGCAGAGAACAAAAAAAAATGTAAATTCTGGAGATGGGTTGATGTCATTTTCTAACGTTTGTGTGAATTTCGCAATTGCTTCCGTAGGTATACCTCCCTCTTCCTCAACCTTCCCCCTTTCCCCTCCCCAATTTTTTTGCAGACAAAGATACACATGCAGTGCGATGGGGAAAAAACTCGTAAGGAGCACAGTATGAGAAAACTTTGTTTGTGAAAATCATTATAAAAACGATCACTGCATTCTCGTCAATTTGAATTTCACAATTGATTTTTTCTTTTCTTTTAGATTGATATCATTGGAAAACTGGGGGACAGATATATGGCATACATTGCTATCGATGAAATACGAGTGGCCCCCGGTCTATGTCCATAATGAGCCCAAACTTAAGAAGGTTCTCTCCCAAACCCCAAACTCTACTTAAGAATGAATAGTTGTATCGTCAATTGCATATTTTGCATTGAGACACCAGCACTAACTTTTGGGGATCTCCGCGAAGATCGAAAACGTTTTCGTTCAGTTTTAGTTAAAGTACATAATTATTTTATTACAATACGTTAATAGCATAAAACTGGGTTTATAGGGTACAATTTTAATAAGCCATGTCAATCATAATCATTTTTTACAAGAATTATACCCTTTTCACATGAAAGGACGCTACCATCGTAGCGTCGGCGCTTAAATCTCAGCGTCCGTCTATCCAAAAACGTGTGTTCATATGAGCATTGGGCCAACAGCTGAAAATCGACATCTGAATGCCTCACTCCCACTTTCCAAACTTTCCAGATCAACAAGAAGACTGAGATTTGTGATTGTACACCCTGTTATCTATCATGCTAAAATTCAACTGGTCTCACTGGATAGAACACTGTTATAATACACACTTTACCGATGACCCATTACAACTCTGCCAACACAGATTCCTTTTCAGCGAGTCTGCAGCTGACACAACCGCATAACAGGAAAACACAACCGCATAACAGGAAAACACAACCTGCACAGTTGTGCCTACTCACATAGAAATTTGATGAGTCATGATACCACAGTACCGGGAAACAATGTACCTTTAAAACTACTCGGAACCTGTAATTATCGATCAATTATCTACAC
>JAAAKL020007731.1:0-16590 GCA_010016065.2 Carybdea cf. marsupialis auct. non (Linnaeus, 1758)
GTGTACAATAAGCGCATTTGAGCATGAGATCACAGAATAGTTGGGATTCCATGTTTATTAGCATGGTATACGATGGCGCCATTAATTGTCATGTTAGGGAACACTAGATAATCATTGTTTGATATGTCAATAAAAACATGATCAGGCACTGTTGCCGATTTCTTTGTTTGATATCAAGATTATTTTTTTTAGAAATAAAATTCGAGCATATTTGCACCCCTAATAACTTTGCCAAATTGGTTTCTCTCGATGTACATAAAATCTGAAGTAAAAGAATGCAGAGCAAATTAAAGTATGCATTGCATGATGGGTATATTACAGCCCATATCTGTGCATGTGATGATCTATTATGCAAGTGAAATTCTTAACACGTATATGTTGTATGTCCTAACTGAAACTGTTACTTGGATGTTTTCAATATTTGCGTGTTTCTAACACCCTTGCTATGACACCGTACTTCAACATTTGAAATAACATTCTCAATCAGGATTACTTCATCCTATCAGTATTTAGACTATATAATAACCAAAAAAGGCCAGCAAAATCTTTTTTCATCAAAATCAACCTCTTTTGTCATGCTAATGGAGTCCAAGATGCTTTCAATGAAGAAGCAACAAAGAGAAAAACGTTTGTCATCTTACTAATCATAAGAAATAAATTGTCAGTTATTTTCTTGTTTTATCGCTGAATCACATCTCAATAACAAACTACTCGCGCAAATAGATTTCAGCTGCATTTCAATCTTTTCGAACTCCGTACACCATAAAAACGACAAAAAGAAAAATGTGATGTGTGAAGTGCTGGCAGTTTACGGTTTTCCTTACTTTTAATAAACGGCTTAAGCGGCCTGTCAATATACTGTTATCGACATTAACGTTGAGGTAGGTGATAACGGTTATCAAATAGAACTTATCGGTTTGCTGTGCCCACTACTTCAAATACGTTAAGAGAAATTGAGATCACAAAAGAATTTTCATTCTTGCCTTCAGGGAAACTGCAGGAGATAAAATCGAGATTGTTATCTGAGCACAAGACAATTGATAAACAATAATATCCATTCAGCCGCAGACTCTAACAGCGTTTTCGACAAAGGTAAGGTAACGTAAATAATGATGATAACCATTATCAACTTTAACAAATGTTATTTTGTTATCTATGTGAGTATGAAGATTGGATTCCCCGTCGCTCTCGACGTACAAGATTTTAAAAAGGGGAGATTATTTGGAGTTCTAAAAGATTGGAAGAAGATTTTTTGTCGGCCACACAAAAAGCATACCACAACCCATTCAACTTACTGAAAGCATCTAAAATTACCCCACCAACTTAGCGTGTATGTACTGAAAATCGTAACAGTTGTTGTTTTAAATAAGCTAAAAGTTGTAACAGAATTGAAATGGTATGAGAACTGTACTTAAAAATAGAATTATTGAAGTCAGATATCAAATCACACCGATAGGTATAATTGGTGCAGGTTCATGGTATTTCACTGGGAAAAGTGACAGTCTCAATCTAGGGTAATATCTTTTTGTTACCTTTTTGGATTGCAGCCATGTATCTTCTCTTTTTGTCTATATGATGATGTAGATTTCTCTATGGTTTCTTGACATACAACTTAAACAGGCGATTTCCAGTAAAAGAAACTATCGTTTAAGAGAGAAATATTTTTATATGAAGTACATTGAGGGGATCGTTCCCGCCAAGTTCATCCTTACCATTGAAGCGGTCTTAGTAGGCTACCGAACAATTCCAACTTTAATTGGTCAAATATCATGATCACGTCACAATATGATGTCAGACTTACTTAAAAGGACCACGAGTATTCATTTCCAATTACAATCATTTCAATAACCTATTAGAAAACATATAAGTCTCGCCAGATGGAGCCTTCAGCAGCGCTTGGATAGCCGTGTGCCAATCGTGGCAAAAAGATTGAGTATATCAACGCAGACTGGAAGTTCGCTGTTAAACTGGTTGTGGGGTACATAAGCCGATCAGGCAGATGTTATTCTGAAATCAAAGTTCATGCACGTACAATGCTCATAAGAAACGATGTGTACTTAAAGATGTTAAGATGTATTCCTTATGGACGCGTTGAGCTTAAGATATGGAATCCTTGCTCATTGAAGCTCTGTGGTTTCATAGTGCCCTAGATTATAGACATTTGATAGGAAGGTTGGTTGATTAACAGAACGTAATCTAAGTTCTTGATATACAATACATGGCTTCCTAATAGATTTTGATATAAAACTTTCTGACCCAAAGGAAGCGGTAGAAGCTAATTAGGAGTTTAAGAAGGTTATGCGTCGATCTAGGTACGGTGATCTCTGATGGAATAGCGAACCAAGAAATTTGCGTAAAACTATTGTCAGCACCTTCTCTTTCTCTGCTGCTTTATTTCTTGGAGCCTTGGTCATTTTTCGATGTAAAAAAACTTGTAGAGATGAAACTCAATACTGTACTAAAGGAATAAAAATATAATACCATGATGCGCCTAGCCAACCACGTTCGCTAGGGGAGGGGTGTAGATGAAGAGCGCTTTTAACGGGAAATTAATAATTACATAAATGCTAAGCGCCATATTACTTTAACAGATGGATAAATTCTATGAGGGGGAAAAGACTTTTCCCTAGCTACGGGCCAAAATAGGATATAAAATAACTGATTTGGACATTGTGGTAAATATGTGCTAGATTTTCAGAAATCGAGTCTAAACTGTCGTCTAAACGTTCCTATTGTCAAACATGGATTAGTGTATGAAGTATCAAATGAGAAGTAGACTGGTATAAGAGATAGAGAGGTGAAAGAGGGATGGGGAATGAAGTTTGTTAAGTCCTAATATTTGAATGATGCAATTCTGTTGATATACTGAAATCACCTGTATGACAACAATCAGCTGTTCAGACCATAATCTACGAAAATGGTATCATGCATTCTTATACTGCGTACATCATGAAAATATAGTGTCTTGACTTTTTTATATCTAATTTGTGAATAATTTGGTCATTCCTAAAAGGGTACAAATCTGATACTCTTTCAAGAATTAAAATGAGGCTGAAAAGAGGCTTATTATTAAAGTGGTCATCCGGATAAAGTACCTGTTGCTGCCATAGTTTTATGTTGGACACCACGTATTATGCGCAAACCTAATGAACTTCGTGAAACAATGGATGTAGTCAGTGGCGCCTCTGAGAAAGTTTTTAAGGGAAGAGAGGGGGCATGACGTTGGACGATGACGTCATTTTGCAAATCATGTACCTGATGAGGCTTGTACACTGGGTCACAAATGAAGCCATTTTTAGTGTTCCCCTCTTACCACTGGCGATCTGCGAATCTGTTTCTTCACGTCCGTCTTGTTTGTCCTTTATTTATTCTCCCGTTTTTGAACTGCTACTCAAAAAGACTTTCATTACCTAAAACAGGACAATTTTCATGCACATTTTTTGTAGTTCCACCCTGTGTTTACTCAAAATAATTAAAAGTTTCAGTCTTAACTTACCTTGGAAACTTCGTCCTCATATTTTGTTTTGTTGGCCACTAAGTATTAAGCGCACACCTAAAGAAGATCATCACAAACAGATGATCAAATTGCACGCACAACCTTGCAAACCTGCATTCTATTGACATTGTAGCCATCATAAAGCATTTAAAGTTACATCTGCTGTACCAGAAGGGGTGCAAGAAATCTGCAGCTTAGTAAGAGAGGGCTAAAATTTGTATAGACCAATGAATCTTTCCCTTATCTTTGTAAGCATGAAGTAAGTGCCTTAAATCCAGCTTAGACATCTTATCATTTGTTCCCTACTAATTTGGAAAAAACATTGTAACTAAAGGCTAATGCATCAAACATTTAACTATACTTGGTAGAATACACTCATTGCTTCATATCTATGCAATGTCTGAATTTACAGACCACTTAAATCATCTATTCTAAGGAACAAATGTATCCGTTAGGGTGTGTTTATCGCACAGTATCTTTGACAAGTGTTACCTCTCTATATTGATCGAAATGAATCATGCAATTAAAATGCCATTATAACTATTCTGTAGTTCCTGCTACGTTTCCTAAACTATCCACCCAACTCTTGCCTGAGTAGTATTTTTCTGTTGGCGTCCATGATTGATACATATAGTCTACACGGTATACATATGACCATTATTGTCAAAACGGGAAGCACATCATTCGCTTTTCAACGTACTTCTGTTCCGCCGTTACCTTATCTTGACCAGAAACTACTACTAGTTTAAATCTAATAAAATCAAAAATTCAAGTTACTGCAGTTGTTTAAATCTATCTTTATAAAGTAGAAATATATCTTATAAAGGGAATTGTCAAATTTGTTACCAAATGGGAATTTGGTAACGGATTAGCGTATTGATTTTGAAAACGTACGATTCTGATATATTCAAACCCTACTTTGTAACAATTACGTTTAAGTTCCAGTCTGATTTACTACGCCTGTAACTGTCTCCTTTCTACCAAATAGGATTACGAATATCAATGCACATATATTGATGGCTGACCGTGCTTTCTTACAAAATCACAACAAACGTATTGTGCACAGGATATGAATCGTCTGTTTGGGATAAAGAGATCTATAGTAAATCAAACATGCTATACGTTCAACAACAGTATCCCAAATATATAATAAAACCAAAGGCGTATCCAAGGGGGTGGGAGTGCATGGGGTATGTCTCCCCTTTGAAAGATATTATTTTAATACCTAAGAAAAATATGAAATTGGAAAATGCACTTAAACATCAATGTCTCAATACATACGACCATAATTATATCATTTATGAAATATAATATATCTTCTTCTCGTTGAATAAACCTTAGTAGTCATCGTAGTAGGGCTATTTCACTCATTAACTATTGACCCCCCTAGGAAAACTCTTGATACTCCCCCGAATAGAACCTTATACCGCAGCATAGGAATTCTCAAGCTCTCCAGCAGTCATAAAATTGTCGGAATCTAGCTCAAACATCCGATCATCGAAATTAATTTTCAAACAGATCGTTAAAAGAAGTGTCAGGAAAATACATGTATCTGAAACTAAATAAAATCCAGGTTCAAATTCACTTTGCACCTCGTTCATATTTAGTGACTACCAAAATACTATACTACTAAAATAGCTGGTGTGTAATTTTAAAGGAACACCGCGGCATTGCTCTTGCTAAGTAATTGTCAAATCTTACTAAGCCCCTTGCTGAAAGCAGCGTACCGTACCACCCCGATACGAATTTTACTTCTCTTTATGCCTTTCCTTCATCCCATTCCATTAAAAAATAACATAACTGGGGACTGAAAACGCGTGTGTATTTTCTCTCACTGTTCTCCAGGAAAACCTACTCATCAACTCCATCACTACCTCCAATCTTGCTTTAATGTTAACAGTTCTACTTGATGACAGCCTAATTTTAACCTTCTCTGGGGTTGAGTTATAACTTTGGAGTAAGTTGGTTAGGAAGATTCACTTGTTCGTTAAGCTCTATGTTCAGCATTAGCAGCCAGAAACATCCCAACAGATCAAGACTTGATAATGACGGATAAATTGATAATAGTCCGTCAGCAAGACATATTGATTGTTCCTATACCTTTTGGAGCTTCATCGGATTCTAACGCCTTAAGTCCTACTCTCCACGTTTTTAGATGATAAGTGTATTATCTGTAGATACAATAGTAATCAAGTACGTGCTGACATTTGGAAAGGCCTCATTGTTCATATGCACATGTACAATATAGTATAACTCGCAGAGAAAATGTTGCATTTTCTATTAAGTGGAACCATATTCAAACTATCGACCATCTGATGGTCCTGTGTGTGACAAGACATTTACAGATAGAGTCGTACATTGACTTTATTCTGGTCAGGCCCTTTTCGCTACTGATTTTGCAAAGGGGGCTTTTCGGTTCCTCCATGTAACCTCTCAAACGTAACTCCAAAAGTACTGCACTTTGACGTGCATTTGTAAGTCTACTATCCTTCAGTTTATACATGGCAAAAAAAAATTGAATATCCGAGCTACATTTCAGTAGATATAGGCTTTCTTGTTTACAAATATTATTGGTCATTACTTGTAATCACGTGACTTTAATAACATTTTGTCATTTTGCCTTAAAATTGAGATTTTGTCGTACAATAAACTTTTGAAATCTATCTTTTTGCATAAATTACATGATAGAAAAATATTTTGTAAATGTTTTTTACTGTTTTAACAGCACACTTGTGGTGGTATGACAGGGCATCACGGAGCAGCAAAAGAAGAGGCAGTAAAACAAGGAGCAGCAGAACAAGGAGCAGTAAAACAAGGAGCAGTAAAACAAGGAGCAGTAAAACAAGGAGCAGCAAAACAAGGAGTAGCAAAACAAAGAGCAGCAAAACAAGGAGCAGTAAAACAAGGAGCAGCAAAACAAGGAGTAGCATAACATCTATAGATCATGTTAAAATGTCTTCGGCAAATATGTAATATACGTTTGTCTACATATCAACATTCCGAAATTTTCTCTTATGAAAACTGACAAGAATGACATTAACCTTATGGTCACAATATATGGGGATTAAGTCACCCTAGAATCAAAGTTTCTAAAATCCAGGTATGTAACAAATTTTATTTCGGATCATCTGACTAACTACTGCAGAAGATAAAATTGGCCTTAGACGGACAGTATTAATTTAAAAAGAAAACAAAGAAGTTCTTCCTTTGACAATACATACGTAATACATGACGTCCTAAATTGTCTAGAATGTGCAAATTGGACTAAAAATACCTTGCAAAACAATCATCGTTTTTCAAAATCTTATCCCGTATGCGATTTCTGGTTTACAAATGCCAAAGCCATCACTTTACTATTAAAGAGATATTTCCCCTCACAAAATGGTTTGCAACCAATCAATGCTCAATAAAGATATATAATGTGGAAACATCCGGGAGTCAACAACTGGTGTAAGAAGTACATCTAGAGGATAAATCAACAAGGAAAAGAAGCAGAGGCAATCCTCAAAGACATTTTCAGTGCGAGATTCAGTTATAGCATTGACTGAATCTACAATGTTTAAATTCTTCAGTAAAATGTTGCCTCTGTTCCCGTATGTTGATGTTGAATCTGATTTCTGTTTCGAGGTCAAATGATGCTGTTGCTGTTGATGATGACAATCATGATTGAGGTCTTATTACAACACACGTACAATCATCCATTCATTCCATCCCCTTCTATCAGGCCTCACATTTAAGGGGTCTTCCACACCTTTGAAACACTAGAAGCAGCCCTTACATCTGATAGAGCTAATTAGACGTAATCAAACTGTGTGAGTTTGCGCAGTCCATTTGCAAAGGACTAGCATTTGAGAACTTCTAATTCAAATATATAGCATGTTTAACCCTACAATCGTCACGAGAAGCAAATATATTTACTGAGTATTTGATAGTCGAAGAAAGTGAACGAGACAATATGACTGCTTCGTAACAGTGGAAAAGGTTTCGCATCAAGCTAGTTTAAAGAACAAGCTGAAACAGATGTGTTATCTATCTATCCTTACAAACTGGAGAGAGAGAGCGAGAGCAATGTCTTACCCTTTGATAGGTGATTATCACTAACCGCAATCAGAAATAGGTTATAAGACTGGTTAGCAACAACTGTCTCCACGTCTTAGTTAACTGGATGGTGCAATGATTTCTGGACATTAACCTCAATTTCTCTAAAGAGTGAATACCACATGAAATGAGATTAGACTGTGCTTCAAGGACAAAGGATACCCTACGATAGTAAGATGGAATAATTTTCAAAATGCAAAATAAAAGCTCAGGTTATTTAAGCAGTGCATGATTCTTCATCTTAGGTCCTTGGTTACTAAGGATATAGCAGGCTACATAATTCTGGCCAAAAAATTTGAGACTGGAAATAACATGTTGTTCTAGTTCATTAATCAGGATTTTGTAGGTAACGATAGGAATAGTTTGTTTGGTTCAAAGGGAATAGGATAAGCTAAACTGCAAAACAACATTAAGTAAAAGGAGCAATCAAATTGTTATCTGAAAGGTACGATCTTAATTTTGACATCGGCTCCCTTTTGCTCCCCTAACAACACTAACTGGTGTATAGATGAGGAATTAACATTCTTCTGGAAACAAGAAGGAAATAGGGTTTCTCTGTTGCTACATTATTTTAGGTTTTTACACCACATATATTATCTGACGTTTGATCATAAAAAATTAGTAAGTTTCGTTTCCAATTATCGGATTGCTATCACTGTCGTTTTAATGGCAAATAATCATTGTCTCCCCCTAAGTTATGTTTCTTTTTTAGAAGGTTGTTATGACAGGATATTTTTATTCTTTACAGCATGCTATGTCTAATACTTTTCAGGTAACCATTTTGAATTCCCTACTAGTTTGAAATGCTGCACTGTATTTTTGTAGTAGCATTTGCGACAGGGAAGCGGAACATCGCATACCAACAGAAATAAGACACTGTATTTTCCATTGAAGTTGATTTCCCTTCTTGTTTTAGTGAAATAATCATAGAAGGACTACCTTAGGTAAGTTTAGGAAAATAAGACCTTATCACGTAGATCAGAAAAGCAATAACACACGAAAAATAGATCATGATTCTCTAGATTTGAAAGTAGACATCTTAAAGTTTTAAAGTCATTGTACAGGTAAGTCACATTGTCTCCTTGTATTAGCTAAAATGATCGGTTACATAATATCCTTTAAATTCTACATTTTTGAAATGAGTGTTAATAACATCAATTGGCACATTTGTATGATTGATATTTCAACTCTTACTCGGGATTTGCAACAAAGACTGAAGTACTTAAAGTTCATTTCCGTTTTCTTTCAAATTTACACAAGATATGTTTAATTATTGATGAAGAAAGGAAGTACCGGTAACTGACGCTATGATATAGAAAAGGTTTTAATGAATTACTTTGCCCTCCATTGGTCATTACTGAACAATATTGGTTAACTGACATTCCCCTCGATGTGAAGAGAACAGTTGCCTTTTGAAGAGATTCATACTGCCACGCCTACCTGAGATTTCTCATTACCGTTTTATTAAAATTCGATAGGATAGTGCAGTTCTCAATATCCTAACTCTGAATTGAAGGAAATCCTGCTGAAAAGAATATGTTGTACCAATGTATACACGATTATCGCAATAGACAAGAGTGCTCGATGTATAACTACAAAGCGATGTAGAGAAGCAGTCAAGATAAAACGCGGAGATTTGCAACTCCGAGTTTCACGTTTTCATGATCGTCAGGCAATTTTCACAAGTCGCTTTTACACTGCACATATTTAAGTTACACTAACAAAGTTACGAACAATGAACAGAATGACATGACGGCATTTTGATACTTATTCACTACTTTTATTCAGAAAGGACTCTTTGTCATCTTTTGATGGAGACAGTTTTTCTTCTAAACAAAGGGTACACCATCCCCTTCCACCTGTGTACGTTTCTACTTAATTACGTATCGTTCACTGTATTGCATCTTTGCAATGCATCTTTCTTGTTTCCAAGGTCCAAATATGTTTTGATAGTTGCGTCTCCGTTTCTTAGCGTCGGTTATTAAAGGATTTCGTATTTTACTGCATTTTTCTTTAAATGTGCCTATATTGATTTTAAAAAGTAGAAATTAACGAACACAACGCGACGACTATGGCAAGGAAAAGGCAAACTGAGAAGCCTGTGCAGACAACACTATGCAACTGCAGGATAAAAGATAGCAATCTTTTAGAGGGAAAATGCCTAATTAAGGCAGTTGTTTACCAAGCAACGGTTTCTAGAAATAATAGTGACAGGGAAGACACTACATAGGTATTGGGTTATTTGGAAAGAAGTAGAAATAAAATGTAAATAAAGAGAAAGAAAAAGGGGGAAAGATAGTAAACAGAAAAGTCGATGAAATTACGGACAAAAATATTAAAGATTTCCAAGAAGACGGCAATTGTCATTAAATTTAAAAGTCTCAAGATCACAAGTAAGAGAAAAGCAGTCTGAAGACAGAGAGTTCCAGATCTTGGGACGCCCAGGGAAGAAAATATTAGCATAGAAATTTCTGTTTGTGTTAGGAACATAAACAGAAAAGTCATGCAGAGATTCAGAATACCAAATGGATGTTGACTTGATAAGGGGAAGAGGAACCAACTCAGCCACCTCAGAAGAGTGCTTGCCAAAGTAGTACCTGTAGAAAAGACTTAAAGATCCAACAACAGGTTGAAGTGTGCTGGCCAGTTAAGGGCCAACTGCACGAGAAATTCGTTGTTGGAGCCGGTCAAATATGTTGAGATAACACTTTGGTGCACAAGCCCAAATAAGACAACAATACTCCATGCAAAGACTAATAATAACCGTAAAATAACATAACACAGCGTCAAGTGACAGAAAGAGATCCATGCTTCCTTGTGACAGACTTAGCTTGGTAAGTCAGGTAAGGCCCCCACTATGGACTTGAAGTCAAAAAATGCCAAGGAGATTCAACAGCAACAGCTTCTCAAGAACAAGGCAATCAACGATAAGAGGTACCTTTAAAGGGTCCTGGGATCTGTCAAAAGAAACCAGCTGAGTCTTTCTAGCATTAAAAGTCACTTGCCACCTCCTACCTTACTCTACAACAGTGTTTAAGTCAGAAGTAAGTTCTGCAGCCCTCCTTTCCTGGGATGGCACTTGTGTTGCTCTTCTACAACTAGGATATAGCAAGTTAGAATAGGATATAGTACTAGGATAGAACTAGGATATAGAACTAGGATATAGTAGTGTCATCATCATAAATCTCAAGCTGACACAGCACAGAATCTGATAGCTCATTAATAAAATGAGAAAAAGTGTGGGACACATAATAGAATCCTTTACAGCAAATAAATCAGACGACTCACCACCCAAAACTATCTGAATATTTTGATCATTTAGAAAAATTATAATGATCCAGAATATGTCAACACCAATGTCATGAGCTCTGAGTTTATGTAAAAGAGCAACATGCCAAACCTTATCAGTCTTAATGTTATCCGTGCAATTGTAACTTACTTTAATTGTGTTCCTGTTGAATATTTGTATAGTTTCGTAGTTTTAGTAAAGTGTTTGTCTACCATTTAAAGGAAAGACTTGCCAATGTTCATCTGTGAAGTCTTGTTGTAGGGGGTGAGTAAACCAGACTATGATGCATTTCCTAGTTCTGTTGTCAGATGTCGTGTTGGTAATAATATCATTAGGTTTACGGTAGGGGTAGTATCTTCTGGTGAAGAGGTCAAAGGTAACGTCGAGAAAGTAAGTCGAAGTGATGTTGGATGTGGCGGTTTTTATCTGGGATGGATTTGATGGATTACTTCGAGTGTATTTTTCTTCCTGTTACCCGTCGTAGAACTGTGTATGTTACAATTAATAAGGTCCAAAATAACTTTACTGACTCTTCCCAGTTCGCTTTACGAAGGGGCAGTAAAGTGATTTTGTAACATTAGTAAGATTCAAATCCACCCCAGATAAGAACCACTACTCATGATTTGCATTCGACATCATAGACGTCTTTGCTTCCATCTCAAAACCACTCCTTACCCAAGCGATAACGTGGGCAAAATCTTTATAGATGCAAGTCAAAAAGATATAAGCATAATCATGCACGAAAGGAAGTCTCTGCTCTTTAACTAAAATAAATCAAGCAACAAAAAACAAGGAAATGGGATTTTTGACGCCAGCATTCGACCGTATCTTTCGATGGTGCTGAAATAGGTGAGCCGGTTGGTTTATTCATATTGTACCGATTAAGGACAGTCTTTGTGCAGAGTTTCGCCATCTATAAAAATAATGGTTTAGGACTGTAAAGAACTACCAGTGGACGAATTACAAACAAGAAGAGGAAGGAGACCATTAAACTTTTTCAATAGTTTGTGTATATATATGTCTCCATCGGTATGTATATTCCATGGCTGCTTGTGTGTCTGCCCGACGAACTTTCGGTTATCTCAAAACCTCTCTCGAGTATAAAATCTTAATACCAGTAAAATGCCTTGTATACTAAAAAGGTGAAATAATCAAAGTAAGAAGTCTTGTTTATAATATAAAATACTGTGAGATTATTGGTAGTAAACGCGGTTTTACTAGCAGCGAATAATTGGTTTCAGGTTAATTAAAGGTAGATTTGACCCCTACTCGAGATCTCATTTGACACACACCACCTCCCTTTTGACAAAACGAGGCGCTTGGGTACTTTCCATGCACAGACATAGCTGGCAGACGAAAGTCCATAATGTAGACCGCTGCAGTGATTGCTCGAGCTAAAGAGGTGCCTATAGAGCATTCACATCTCCTGCGTTTCGTATGTTATGGTAAAGGAATTGAGTTTGTACTGCCAAAATGATTTTTTGACGTAATTTGTCTTCATTGTAGGCAGCATCTATCAAGTAAAGCTTTCAATCACTCTTGCCGTTATGATCAGTCGCTGAAACGTATTTATGGAGAGAAGCTTGCGGTATTTGCTGATTGGAAAGAAAATCTTTGACGCATCATCTATGAGCCAATTTACAGTTGCCGATGTTTAAAACATTGTACATGTACTAACGACTTATAGTATACCACAGGAACAATATTAGAAAGGATAAACTATTATTTTATTATTGCCAATTTAGCGGCTCGCCGAGAAAGTCCCATTTTCGTACTTTTACTATTCCAATTGGAGGCTGGTCGTTCCATTGACCAGTGGACAAAGTCTGAAATTGGCTCAACCTATACAAGGTTTAGAACCTTGAGACCTAAAAACGCCTTGTAGTTTAGCTCGATCAGCGTGTTTTTAAGCTTTTGCCAGCCCAGAAAGAAACAATTTGCATCTCTGTAGAACATTTTTGTGTTCTTGGTCCAACACGTGTAGATTATAGTTGACTTTCAGAATTTCAACTACTTTTCTGCTCCGTATGATAGTACAGCACTAGCGCATCTTTGTCTCCTCGCGAATCATGGTGTTGACTATTGAGCAACAGGTCCCTATCAACAATTTTTGCTCAGTTAATTTGATGTGAAATGATATCTTTGTTGAACTTTCTGCCATGGAGCCAACTTCTAGATCTTTACAAGATTCTCTTAAAGTTGATTGATCTGACTAGATCTTGCGATCCAGGCTTATAGATCTAATTGTATGGAATGGCTTCCTTGTTGTAAAACGGACGGCAAAAATTGGCGTATAGTTATTGATGAGTGTCAGTGAGTGTCATATGGAGGTCAGTGCATATTATTTTTACAGATTTTCGTGATGCTTACATGTAAAAAGTTGTATTCGTTCTAGACCATTCAAAATAAATTTTGTGTTAATGTTTAATTACCGTAATGAATGCTGTGTCGCGAGAAAATCTGGATGTGTATATTTAAAATGTTGATGAGTAGCAAGAACTTTTATAAAGATTAGGTTTTCAAATCCACTTTTGACATATCGTATATTTCCGTAGCATCATACCAAGCGAGAAACTTTGTAACTCTAAAAATGTTCTATGCTCGATAACAGTCAAACCAGAGAGAGCTTGCTGTATATGACTTGAAGTGCATAATGCTACATGTCATTGCGTAGGAACGTAAACAGACTGTGCTTCGAGACCCCACTGCTAGTGCGCTATGTACGGCTGTTATGATAACAAGTATACTTTGAGATTATCACGATTCCCTGGGAGCAATATGAAATTTTATTATCTTTGAAAAGCATGGCAGAAATATTAAACGACGCAGGACTTGCAATGGGATTTATAGCGGCTTATTGCAGTATTTAATGCAGTGGTTGACTTGAAGGCTTTACCCTTTAAGATTCTTGTTTGATCTCTACCAGGTGTAATTCTACCTTTATCAAAATCATTAAGATCTAAAAGTTCTGAACCAATACATTTCTACTTTAATGCTTTCAATGCTATGATTAAGGTCCATTCTCATCTCAGTAAAGGTGAAAATCATATTTAATAAGGTATTTTCAAATAAAACGCTTTTCATCTGTTCTCAGCTGTTCCAACAAAAGTTGGGTACGGCGACTTTAGATAAGAGCAAACATTCAGATCTGAATTGAGCAAAAGATCAACAACTAACAGCCGTTGGTCTAATATGTAGTGCACTAGACATTTTGACATAGGATTTTTCTGTTCGCCTCAAAAGAAAGATTAAACTTACTGACAAAGCTATTTTCGATAATTGGGGCAGGTAATCACCAACTGTCTTTGCATAGTTCCTCGGTCAATAGGCGTGGCTTTCTGTAGAACAACTTGGCTATTAAGAAAATACAAGTGGGAAGGTTATGAAACTTGGAATATATTAATGAACTTCTAAGGAATGAATTGCTGTTTATTTGGGCGTAATAACCATGAAATGATATTTGAAAGAAAGATTATTGAGTTGTGATGGATCAATTGCCTGCTACAAATTAAAATTCTAGACTCTTCGCAAGCATCTAGTAAGAGCATGAAATTTACATTGGGCATTGATGATCAAGCCATATGTCAAATTATTGAAGAAAGTGTAGTATACCACGTCTATTGACAAAAGTTGTCATTTTTGTTTTCTATTGGGTACAAAGATTTCTTTGACATTCTATTCTCCTTCCTGTAAAATCATAACAGAATTCTACTATTACAGAAATTGCCAAAGCTGTTTTAATGCATATTTACACATAGATCAAAATAGGATAAAGCTGTCATCGTCATGTTTGAATGTCGTGGGATCAGAGCACATGCTTTTGTCAGCTTCAAATAATCAAGGGGTATATCATAGGGTTTTTTTGTTGCCTTTATTTAGTTTTTGGCACCCTTTAAATTTTCCTCAAGAATTTTTTAAAGATTGTAAAGCTGTGATCATCGTAAGTCATGGATTAGGAGATGGAAAGACTGCAGTCAGTAATTTTGCTGATTAACCAAGATTTTGCCACTAGGCAGCAAATACGTCTCCTCTTCGTCTTCTGGTGTGCTGATTTCATATATGGAAAACCGCTTTTTGCAATCACGCCAGGTTTATACAACACAGACAATACTGCAGCTATCAAATTTTTTATTTTGATCAACTGTAAAATCTCAAAAATGTTAAATATATACATATATATATATATATGTATGTATATATAAATATATTCCACAGGAAGCTGACAAATAATAGCATGCTTGCATGCAAACATTACTCCTTAGTGGCGTCTTTAAGCCGGGGTTACTGAGCCATAGATAATGAACAGCCTATGTACCTGTAAACAGA
Source organism: Carybdea cf. marsupialis auct. non (Linnaeus, 1758) (assembly GCA_010016065.2). NCBI lineage: Eukaryota > Metazoa > Cnidaria > Cubozoa > Carybdeida > Carybdeidae > Carybdea > Carybdea cf. marsupialis auct. non (Linnaeus, 1758). The sequence goes on from JAAAKL020007731.1 coordinate 15,210, forward strand.
CAGTTTATGGCTCCTCAAAGATAATCAAATGTTTCTTATGCCCATGGAAGAGCCATAGTGATGCCAAACATTGCATCAGGAAATTATACTCCAAAGGAGTGATCATGTGTGATTGGTAAGCCGTGGCGTAACCACGAGATAAGGGCCCGGCTCCAGAATGTTTTACGGTATGGATTTAGAGGCATAGTCCCATCGAGAGGCAATAGAATTCTTCTGGCTACTCTGCTCTCAAATCTCATTCATGATGAGATTTTACACAGGAAATTTCAGCAGCAGAAATGGCCTGAAGCATGACTGGTTGCACCACCAAAGTAATCCTGTTAATTCTTGTAGAAGAAGTGCTTCCTGAATAGACGTACATGTATTCTCGCTACGGTACATTCAAGGCTATTATGAATGAAATCGTCGTAAACTCAAATTATCAGTTTTAAATGAGGGTTACACGAGCCCATTAAGGTCTCGTATTATTCACATATTGGTCTGGAATAAAATCCCGAACTGTCGACTTTAAAATATGACATACTGAAAGGTTAATTAGGAAGATGAGAAATATTGGGTTTGAAGAGCAAATATTCCAGTAGCGAAAGAACAAGTGAAGAACTTGAAAAGATGGTACAATGTTGGACTCAGTGAGAGGCACTGCAAAAACAGTTTGTTTCATTGCTGAAAGCCACCAGGTCGGGGTAAACCTGGAGGCCTGGTAGATGCAAAAACCTTGTGTTACTAGTATGGTCTACATTGCAACTAATTTAGGCTCTTAAGATATATGAAATAGCATTGGTTAGAGTAGAGATAATAGAGAAGAGTTGGTAAGTGTGCGGTTGTTGGGATGCTATGAATCTTATAATTCTGTACTTTTTGTAACTAATGCTCAACGTCAGTCAAAAGCCTCTCTTCATGAAGACTGCAAATGAAGGAACGAAGAATGCATTTATGAAGAAGAAATGATAGAGCTGAAGCAAGAGAAACAGTTTCTCTATTTGGAACTTTGTGTCTACAATAGGCATTGCCTCTGGTAGTGGGGCGCTTGTTGTTTAAATTATGATTGGATGCAAGGAGACGTGGTAAAAATGGGATGTGAATGCAAATATTATCTAACTGCATACTTCCAATGCATCAATATATGTGGAGGCAGAACCTTGTTCTCTCACCTGAGAAATTTCCTAGTTGTACAAGATCAACCATTCAACAGCGGAAGCCTAATTTAGCGCAAAGAAGTTAGCAGATTGTACTATAATGGACGGATGGCATCGGTGGCGACTTTGAAGGATACAGAGCCCTGGGCCGGAAACGTTGGCGGGGTCTTATGACGTCATGCATTGCAAGGAAGCTCAGACATGATCGTACTGCGGAAGTTCCTGAGACATTTTATTCCTTCCAG
>JAAAKL020007732.1:0-11129 GCA_010016065.2 Carybdea cf. marsupialis auct. non (Linnaeus, 1758)
CATTTAGAACATACATCGCCATTTTGAGTTTAACTTAGCGAGCTCTAACAAATCTAATCTAAATTGAAATTTATGGATACTAATTTTAGAATGATTTCCAGAAATTATGAATATTAACCGCCCCCCTTCGAAATTTTTGAAATCTCAACCGCCCACCCTCTCCCAGAGGGCCAGCTTCCTGAGCGATCACTAATTATTAACTATGTAGTCAAATGGGCCGCCACTTGTTCAGCAAAACGTCCTACATATGAATAGTTAATATTCGGCCAATGTACCTTGCGTGACTTATGGCGGTTTATGTCATGTTTGAGTTACCGCCTTAAATATATATTGCACGAAATCTTGCCAGTCGTACATTAACCAACTGACGATGTAGATCCTCCGCTGTGGAGAAAATACGATTACCCTCGATTGTTAACCACCAAAACATAAAATATCGAGAAGCCGTATTTGTCCAGCCACAAGGTGCCTCATGTCCATTTGCTCATTCCAACTACGGTAAACATTAAAAACATTTCATAAATGTTACCACATATCATACATGCAGCGAAGTACGACCTTCTTACTAAATGTGTCTGGTACAATTCTTTTCCTAGAAAACAGGAAAATAGTTGAATATCGAGTTTGAACGATGCCTTGTTACATCGCTCAATATTGTCAGCTAACTAATTAATAGTCAAAACAGCCTAGCTGCTCAGAGGAAAGATTGAATAACGAGCAAACTGTGAAGTATGACTTTGAAATAGGAGGACAAGGTTGTTAAATTTTGCAGATAACGTGCGCAACGAGCAAATATATAGCTGAACTGACAGGTCAAGGGTAGGCAAATCCAACTGAGTATTTAAAGTGAATAGTTATTCTCGATCTGTCCAGTTGACCTTATTACGTATGCATGAAGTGAAGTCACGCAAACATCACGGCAGACAAAATCTAGCAGCCAATGTCCTAGACCAAGAGTTCGTTTGCACAACTTGCTTGCAAAACTGCCACTATCTGGTCGGGCTGCAATGCTACAAACACTTCAAACAACACTAAATTCACAGCGCTGTCCATCATCTGCGGTACATCGAAGGATGGCAACAACAAGTCACGCAATATACTGCGAGGAAGATTATTTTGCTTCGAACGAGTTGACTTTCAAGTCTGAAAACAGACATCTAAGCAAGTAACACAGTCTGCTAGATAGATGCACTTTGCAATATTTTTGCGATATTCTTACAAATCTGCTTGGATGAAATAAATTGCATTCATGTATTATGAAAGCTAAAGGCTCACATAGACACAGTATTGATTGTGCAGTATATGATTAGAGAGAACTCTGGAATAGAAGGCAACACATGTGTATCATGCTATCTGATATGGTATTTGAAATGGGGATCTGATTTTAACTTCTCGAAAGAAAATGCAACAGTGACTCCACATTCACATCGCTCATTTGTTGAGTGAAAGGTATGTACGTTATATTAACATATACGTGAAATCATGCACCGTCTTGGAGTATTCGCTTTGCTCGAAAGTCACTCAGCTGTATCTGAGGTATGAGCAGGGTGTATCTAAATCGTTCTGTTTGAAATGAACCGCTGTTGAATGTCATAGTGTGATGTCACTATTATGAGATGTTTCTGTCCACAAATATGCTTTCAATATGTTTTGGCCTGGTCTGGCCTCTTAGGATCCTCTTAGTATCTATCGTCTCCAAAATTTCCTTTTTTTATAGTGGGATAGAAATATGTCTCGTATAAAACTTTTCCTTATCGCTATTGCACTTGGCTAATGATATATAGGGCGAGGAGTGGATAAAGGGTGATCGAGCTAAACAATTTCTCGCTGTCTTTTTACTCCCTTCAGTTCTTCCAGAAGGTAGTTAACATCTTCGTAGATTGCTTGATATAATTTTAGTGCATTTTGAGATAGAAATATCCTATGTCTCGGAAACTAAGTCCCTTTCATGTCATTTATTATGACTAAACCTTAGATCTTACTGCAAACTTGGATTGGTATTAATTCGGGGAAAGCATAAGAAAACTAGGAGATTCAGGTATGTCTATGGTATTTTAAGTTCAGGTATTGCTTATAGATCAGTAGTCCTTTAGCTAGAGGATTTTATCCATCTCTAGGTTTAATAGAAAGTATACGGATGGCATGCAATACACAGAAAGGAAGCTGCATTGCAAGGGGTACAAGAAACAAGCCTTGAATTTTCGTTTTAAGTCTTCTTCTTGTCAATTTGGTATAGTAAAGGCACTGTGTTGCAGCTACGTAAGCACCGTGAATTGTGAGGCACAGGAAAGAGGGAGCAGAAATAGAAAAGAAAGTGTAAACAAGAGAGTAAAAACTAAAATACCGTAGTGCCAAAAAATGTTAAATTGCCCACCCAACCTCTTCCTCGATAAACATCAATGATGTCATGGCAACAAAATGAAATTTCAGAAAACTATTAGTATGCGATATATACAATCTAATGAGAGGGAAAAGACACACCCAACTTACGTTTGATTTGTAAAATGCAGCTCACATATTTCGTCTGTTAAATATTAGTGACTCTGGTTTGCTGTTCTTTTATGCATTTCAACAGTTGAATGAAATCCACCGACCGCCGTCATCTTGTGTGAAATCCCCCTCCTCCCCGACAAAATGGTCGATGATCCGTGCTCATATTTTTACGCTGATGTGTAAAATACTGATATACAAGGCTGTGTGGGCCCTACTTTTGTTAATGTACCATCAGAGGTGTAACATCTTTAAATCTGCTTTCATTAAATTGTAGATATTGTATACATATTGTCTGATAAGTTTCATTTCGTTGAATCGGCATTTGCGGTCCTTTTTTGAATGGGAGAGTTGGATGAGTAGGAAACTGCAGTAGCACAAAGTGTCGTTCACGTGAAAACGTACTCGTGCAATCCTCGGAGACAAAACGTTCGAGCTAAGTGGTAGGCCTACTCACGTGTTCTACAATTTTTCATTTACCGTTAGCAAGGATTTGTTTGTAAGTTGAATGATGTAGTCAGGGGGTAATGGCTCTGGCAGATTGTTTTTCCTACCAGGTGACTCAAATAAAAGACCGTATTTATTGTACAGGTTTGCATTTTATACGGCACCTTACAGTTTTTACGAACAGAAATATGAAGGTATTCCTCCCTGACTGTTTGGCATGTCCCGGGTGTGCGAGATTCAAGGAACTGATGTATTTTTTAAAGAGCTTTTCCGCTTTTGAACATATTGAAATGAAGCTAGGGAGACATTTGTTGAAGAAGTGAAAACGTAATTTATGAATTAAGAAACTATTAATAAACAAAGGCTTAATTTTAAAGCAAAACTACATCGACGTCTCACATTCAAGTACTTAAATTTGCTTTTTCGTGAGGATTTCTCGTTCTTACATTTGCCAAAACTATCAAATTAAGTAACTAGCCGTAATGTTAACCTTCAGCTCATAGTAGCCAGTGTTCCGTGGCTTTAAATGGCGAAACGCAGATAAAACATCCCCATTACGAAACGCAATTTCGCAAAAGAGTTAGCGGTTAGGAGTTTGTATTTTGATAATGTAATCATCATTGACATTCTTCATCAAAACATTTCAAGTAATATGCTGTTTACTCTACTCTCTACTTTCCAGTGGATTTTTGACGTTACAGTTACCCAGCGTCGATACAATAGAATTCATGGCTTTGATTGTTTGTGAGTACATTAACATGACTAGTTAGTTCATCCTATGTTGGCGTAGCATTTTTTCTATTTCTGACTTCTGCGTTGATACGCGAGTCTCTCAAACCTTTGCCTCCCGGTTCATAATGTAGCGATAATTCCGCTCACGGCCTTGGTGCTTTAACGGAGGGTAGGCGACCGGACCTTCCGAAAAATATCAGGGTAGGCAGAGCGTATATTCATCGTTTGCTAAGTAGGGGAAAGGAATACGACGAAAAACACATTAACAGTTTCCAGAAATTACGCCTTAGTGAAACAATATACATATAAATAGAAGTCAATGTACTAATATACCATGTATCAAAACAAAATGAACAGTTTGAAATTTTATTGCATAAGAAGGTGAAATGCATTTTTATTCTGTGACATATGTTCTCCAGGGTGGGCGGAATACTAAAACAAGAGCTCACGGGGAAGGCGACACCCTGCCTCGCCTACCCTCAGTGGCGTGTTTGGATGATTTTCAAACAAAATTTCCCTTTTTCTTAGGAGGTAATTCTTGCAAAATCTGTAATTCTTCGCATAATTGATCCTAAACTTCAAGTTATGAGAAATGCTGCTGTTGTTAAGCCAATGAAAATGCCTTAGATGTAAAGAGTTTTTTGTGATGCTGGTTCACAACGGGAAGACACAGGGTTATGGCCTACTTGGCTTGTTCAGTTGTGAAAGCAGCATAGTTTAGCCAGATGCTACAGTGACACTTTCCTTATACTTGTCGAGGGATATCTGTCTTAGTAGATATGGGAATTTCAAGCGTTGAATGTTTTGAAGCACGGTTTCACAAATGGACCACTGCCCGAGAAAAAAAAATAAAAATCGATGTTTGAACTGCTGGTGACAGTGATATGCAAACGCAAACGGATTTGTTTTGGCCACAGAAAATCTGTGTTACACTTAATTCGTTAGTAAAACAAAAATTTGTTTACACAATTTTCTGCACAAGAGAAGGTAGCATAGCAAGACAGTCCAGTTTTATATTTTAAATTTTTGATGACTTAGAAGCATGCCCTAAGTGGGGGGAGGCTTTTACCTCCAAAACTTTATGTACTTATGTGCATTACGTTGTATTTTTTAACAATATATAAACTATTATAAAACAACCTGATTCCATAGTATATAAGGAACAAGTTAGATAGATGATTCCTAAAGTTAGAAGCTTCAACTGCTTTGGGAATCACTACCCTAGATGTTTCAATGAGTCTTTCAATTTTTAAGTCGGCAGATGACTATAATCAGTTATAAGTTGGTCTATCTCTAGGAATGAACAGTTCAGTGTATACCCATGGCGCATCTATCAGAGGATCAAAAAGATAGGCTTTACTATATGAAAATCTGTCATGGATTGTTAGAGCAAATATAAATTCCAAGCTCAGGCGGAAATTGATAGGTTGATTGCTAAGGTTGATAAGGAAAGATTGATATGGTTTTCAAATGGACGGGCATTGCCTGAGAATCAGTTAGTATCAAGTTATATTTTTAGGCGATTTACACATTCCCCTATTCAGTTTCTGGTGAAATCCATAATTGAACTAATAAAAGGAATTGCTTCGTGCCGTTACACCACTACTATTATTGCTAAATATCAACCCTTCAAAATCCACCATTTCTGAAACCAAATGATGATCTTTTATCATAATGTGACCTCCTACATTTTCATGCACGCTTTGGTTATTACTTGACCATTTGGACACAGACAATTGAAGTTTTTCTAATGAATTTTAGCAAACAGATTTAACCCCCGGTGAAGTTATTCTCTGAAACCAAATAATGGTCATACTGTAACTTAATCTTCTCAACGGATTGTTCTTATGCTCCCCAAAGTTATTGCTGGGAGGATATAGACCGAATAATTAAGCCATTTTTGTCTGCTTGTTAATGTATTCCTTGAGAAGTGAGAGGCGACTAGACATTGTACTGTAGTTAGTTATACTTCAGACTTCCTACTAGTTGACTTAAATGGAGGAAAGAGGAAAGGAATTCTAGTCTACTGCATACATATGGAAAATGGGTTATCCTACAATCATTGTTGTGATAGTTTCATTACAAGAGCTATCTAGTTATGATCTCTGTCGCTATTTTACTAGACACAAGTCCATTAATGTCTGGAAATCGGGTGAATTGTTCAACCGATGTCTCTTGTGCTATAGCAGATTGAGCTCTCAATTTCGTCTGAAAAGTGGTTTATCTCGAGCTGAAACAGAATCTTCTAATCACGCAAGCCATAAAGACAGGTCACGGAATGTATTTGCAAGACATCACGAAGACTCTGGTATGTTGAAAATCGAGGACATAGTTATTTCCAGACACGTTTGGTCATTTTTAACTGAATAGCACGTACATCACTATATCAATCGCTTTCCTAAATGTGTATCAATTCTCTATAGCTGCTGTAAGTATGGTATATTCATATTTCCATTATGAGCTTGCAGGTAAATGCAACTTTTATTTTCCCCTTGGTTCAATCCAAGAGTAGTTTGAGATAAGGTATATAAATTTGTGACCAACTTTTAAGTGGGCAGAAGTAGTCTGATGAATGCCGCCGCACCTAATTTTCAGTGTTTTCAGTTTCTTAACCAGATCATGGGTTATCAAGGGATATTTTTGCTCCTTTTATAACCTCTGCTGTACTGAATGTGATGTTTACGACCTCTATTTAAATAGATTAATGAATGAAAGTAAATATGGTATAGAGATGTTGCGGAGAGAATGTGAATTTCATTAAATTCATGTCAAGTCTGAAAATGTTGGTGAAAGTTGGCTTTTAAGGATTTGTCTGTTTGTCTTCCAACCTGAGAGCGCTCTTGAGATAACTTGTAACAATGTTCAAACACGTGACCTTTCTGGCACGAGAGGGACCACATACTTACCATTGACAATAACTGTAAAAAATGTTAATACTATGCCATTCATAATGGTATTGAACCACGATCTAGGGCAGTCGGAGGCGTTTTCAGACGAAAAGGCGCCTCCCTGCTGCAACCCTTGCCCATACTGTACTTTGTTAAATGCAAATGTCTTTCTTCCTCACAATATATACAAATACATATGTATATTTATGTATATATATATATATATATATATATATACCAGAGTAGATAAAGGAACATTAGTGACAACGTATGTTACAAACTACAACTTTAAGAGGCTTACTTCTTGCTATATTTAGATATATATGCATATATATATATGTATATTCGTATCCATATATTAGGGATGGACCTCCCGAAATGGTCGGCTTAACTATTGTACTATTTAGCTGAGTTGTTGAGACGGCGTTCTAGGTCCCACGTTCGATCCATATGCTTTCATGTTTATTGATAGAATATGTATTCCATGATTGCTAGTGTCTGTATGAGTGCCTATATATTTATATAGGTAAAAAATCTACTATTTTTAAAGTTGTTAGAGTGCTCGATAAAAAAGAGTAGATGCAAATACTGTTAAGCAGTAATAAAGGGAAAGTGTACATATATGTATATATAATATGTACCAACAAGTATTGATACCGTTGCTAGAGTGCTCAATACAACAAAGTAGAGTTTAATTCTACTAGTATATATATATATATATATATGTATATATGTAAACTATAAAATGCCTAGAGGCTCGCTACAAAGCTTTCGGTTAAAAAACCTTTTTCATGTGTACATATATATATATATGTATATATGTACATATACGTATATATATATATACGTATATATGTACATATATGTATATGTACATGTTATATATATATATATATATGTGTATGTGTGTGTGTATGGTGGGGCAAAAATTTTGGCATCGAAGAAAATGCATTCAAACAAGGGTTGTAGCAGCAGTGGCCTAGGTTCCCAGAAGCCAATACTACAAACAGGTATAGACAATAGACTTTATATAATCAGAGATCATGAAACACACATTTAAAATCTCTGATATGATATTCAAACTTTCCCTTCAGCTTCATCACTCTCTCTGAGATGACGGCTGATATCTGCTAGAGTATTGTATTGATTAGATTTTTGGATTGAACCACCCAAACCTTCGACTTAAATATATTATTTTAAGCACTGGTAATAGCAATTGTTGTATTGGTCCTCTTGGCACGAGGTATCCATTGATCCATCGGGAGCACTTATGGGTGGGTTGATCTGTCTGATCAAGGAGAACTGTATATCGATCACATGACGTGTTCTATGAGGAATAGAAAATAATTTACATTAAAGTAGGACCATAGCAAAGGCGTTCAAAACACGATGTTAGCAAATTTTTACCTCAGATTGAAATAGAGATGAGACCATCAGCGATAGGGGCACGAAGGGCGGCTAGGAGGTCTTAAGTTTCCTCATTAATCATACAAGATTCCTTTTAGGTTCCAAACTTACGAATAAAAAAACAACTATATACTAAATACTTAATGTTTTTGATCATATGCTCAAATTACTAATATATTTTTGCCAAAATTTTATTGATCGTGGGAAGCAATAATAAAATATAGAAGATCTTCATTTTCGGCTAAATCATTTCCTGCCAACCGAAACTATTTCCAGGTAACAGCTTCAACGAGTCAATGCCATCAAGTACCAACAAAGCTTATACCCTTATACCCTTATACCCTTTTGACTAAAACACTATGATTTCATTTTGATAACGATTCCGAATCATTTGATGAGTGCAGGTGTTGTTTACAAACAAAATGTTACAAACGAGTTTATCAAATCTATCAGCAAAATTTAAACGCTCGATAGAATGATGAAGTATCACAAATCGACAGATCTATTCATAGTTGCTTACGTAATTATACTGACTATAAATGAACTTCCTTATTCTTAAATAGTTATTGAAAAGATAACACGTCATTTCTGTGTTCTTTGTTTAGCTCTGGATAGTAAGAAATTATTAGCTTTGAAGTGCACGGTTTAAGTGTATTGATTTCTATCGGCTTACAAAGAAATTTTGGGACAGTTTGCTATTCTTCGATGTGATCATTAATCCTTGCATTTTGCTAAAAAATGTACTTGCCTGACGCTCTTTTGTTGATTTTCAAAATTACTGTCAATATTTAAGATATAAGCATAGGTCTGCTTGACTTCTCAGTCCGAGTGAGACTTATCTGTACTTTCAGTACAAAATTTCAATAGAAATGAATGTAGAGAAGCTGTTTACATTTTTACAATTGCTACTCTAGTTTCAGAAAAATGAATCAAAAGTAGAGGGACCTCGTCTATTGATATTATTTCAACTGATCATACATTTATAAGAAACTTTTTATAAAACGTTTTAAGTGTACGCAACTAAGAGTACATTTTACTAAAACCTTGAAAATTGAAATATGAAAATGATTTTCAAAATGATCAGTCTGTTGAAGGAGATTAAAATTTTAACTGTTCAGAGTTATGATCAAGTATCTTTAAAGCATTTTTGGGTAGTAAATCTTCAAGTTTATTGCCGGCTATTAAATCCCCGGGCAATTCGCCCGATTCGGTCAGGTCAATCACCGAGTTAAGATGTTTCAAGGTACGCTGTTGTAATACAATTTTGGTGTATGGGACAGTTGATTTGGTAAGTTTTCTTGTGCGAGATGGTGCTCTATTATGACAGATCAGTTGTCAACAGTCAGTTCGTACCGACAAAGTTAAGGGTATGAAAATTGCCTCTATTACAAAACAACTTTTGAACGCTTTAAGTCAGGGAGAACTTTACAAATTTATTGAAAAAGTAAACAAAACTAAGTGTGCATCTACATCGTGTTTTGTCTGGTAGTGTATTAGATATAGAGAAAAATAGACAAATAGAAAAATAGACTCAGATAGTGATTAGCCATAATTTTTGGCCTTTGCATACATATTGTATATTTGCTAATTAAGGTCTAATTTGAAATTGCTTGTTATTGTGATGACCTGCGTTAGCATGACTTTCAGAAGCCCGAATGTAAAGATAATGACCTTCATTTCATATAATTTTTTTCTTCGCAATCATTATCCGGTTCTTTTTACCTCTTTACGAGATTTGTGTAGCCTAAGAAGAGGTATTACAAATTTTGGTTGAAGGCGGTTCATCGCTCTACAAGAAATGAGGAAAAAACAACCTTCTTTATTGTCTAATCTAGGTGCAGGACGGATGTTATTATCTACGAAGCCAAAGCGTCGGATGCATTGCCCCTAACCAAATACCTGTGTCCCTGACTGACCTTCTCTATATGTCCAAGACACTGTACCCTCTTTTTTTATTGTAAGTGACAGAAATAAAACTATTTAAAATATGACAGTTTCAATTATGCGACAAAAAATCAGATGCAATTTATGCCCATGCATGGAAAGAAGTCTCTCAATGATGACGTATTCCAACAATCAGTATTAGGTCGAATGAATTAAATACCTTCCATGGGTAACCCGTCTTAAATTTCGTTGTCAAACCTTCAAGTACCATTATGAACAGTAGGCGGCTCAGTACTGACCCCTGGTGAGCACCAACACTCACCTCAAACGTACAACCAAACTCAACATGTACTTTAACAAAACATTGCAAATTACGGTTTATACCTTGTACTACCCATACAAGCCCATTAATTTTATTTTCTTGGGGTCCAATCAAACGTCCCGAGATATCTTATAAAAGATTCTTCAAGTCAAAAATGTTAAATACATTTTCTTCTCTTTGTCATATACCCGTTCTGCAGTTGTCTTACCATAAATATAGAATCAGTTGTCTTGTAGACGCCTGAACTGCATGTTGCTTACATCGTGTGCTCTCTTGGTAATCTCCCCACGATTGCCACGACTACTTTTATAATTTGCTTAAGTAAATTGAAACCTCTGTCATTGCTATACCCTATAACCCAAACTTTTACTTTAAAACTGCCAACTACAGCACCTACGTTTCAATGTGAGGGAGCATCCCCATCACTATTAGTGGATTTCATGAGTTCAGTGATAAGATGAATACAAGGTTTCCCATCAACACTAGTGTTTCTGCAGCAAAACCTGTTAATTCTGCTGCCTTCTCTTTCCTTATCTTGATGCCAGCCTCAATATTCTAATAGCAGTGTCTCACACTGAGTAATCGTTCGAAAGTCTCCCCTTACTCTTTTGATATCATTGTTCGCATTTTGCAGTCACTAATATTGAGATTGTGAGAGCATTCTTTTTGGCATCATCAGAGAAAAGTTAAGGAGCCATTTTCTTAAACAAAATCGCATATAGTTTTCACCACCTGCTGATCTATCTTAGATTTATCTATGCTATCATTAGCCTTATGCTTGCTCTTCAGCTCGTCTCTTGCTCCATCGTCCTGAAAGATATAAAGATCTAATTCAGTGCTTCTTCTAGACCCTCATTCCATTCAAAGACTCTTCTTCTAGACCCCCCCCGCCCCCCCCCCCGCCCCCCCCTCCCTCCCCACGCCCGCCCCGCTGGTCCACGCGCCATCTATTTTCAACC
>JAAAKL020007733.1:0-16589 GCA_010016065.2 Carybdea cf. marsupialis auct. non (Linnaeus, 1758)
GTAATCCTTATCTTGAGGTACTTATCTATTTCTACATGTTACCCTCGGCTGTAGACATCAGGAGCTTGACACCTAGCAGGTATAAGCCACCTTTTTCACTCAAAAAATTGTTTATAAGCAGTATAAATATACTTAAAAAAGGGAAATATGTTCATTAATACATTATATATAGGGAGAGCTAGTTATATACACTTTTTAAAAAATACTCTATTGCCTGGTCACAGATGAGAGCTAAAGAGACAAATGCAGAAAATAAAGTACATCTATAAAAGGTTGTCACAGTTCTGTTGGCATATAAAACCCTGGAATTGTATTGATCTTTCCTTCAATTACTTTATCTCTGCCACTTAATTTCAGTCTTACGAAGTATAATAAATTATCAATTCTTATCTGCCTAACAAATATAAAGTAACAAAAATAATCACGAATGTATTGATAAACCCTCCAACGTAAACAAAGGTGATTAACATTCTTTGTATGTGGAGAGGTGTTACAAATGTTTGGTGAATACATACCTTTACTTAAAAATTGCCTGGTTCTGTTGTTACCCAGTGTTCCATGTGTTCATACACATGTATTACAGAGACACACAACAGATAAAGGTAATGGAGCTTTCCATTGACATTTTCATTGCCAAAGCAAATAATATTCACTGTTAAGTGAGATAAATGCTCTAGTAGTCTTATCAATTGCAAAATACAGCTACTTAAGTATTCATGCAAGAGATTAAAAAATAAATGTTGTGATGTAACCTGCAGTAATAACATAAAGGGTGAATCTTCAAATACACTTTCGCTAATTTCTGAATTGGCAGACGTGAGTCTCACAGCTGCTCAAACAAAAACGTTAAGTTGCCATTTAGCTAGAAATACAACTTTTTCTTCTGAATGAAAACTGAACCAGAACAGAACAGTTTGGGGAAACTTTTTAATGAAACATAAAGAATGCTGAAATTTGCGTATTTTCTGGCTTATCTCAATGCTGTATCCCTGTACCAATATTTTCTTTTTCAAGTGTTTTTACAACTACCAATTGAAATTTTCATTTCTTACTCTCAAAATACATACAGGTGGACTGAAATTTAACCATACTAATTAAGCACTCACATACATAAACAAAATATAGGTTCTTTGTAAACAGAAGGTACAGTTAAGGAAGACTGTTGAGAGAGCTATACACTAAGTCATCTGATAAGCAAAATGAAACTTTAGGTAACCCATGTAACACACAATCACTAATGAAGTATACATACTTATAATCAATAGAAAGAATTTTCCTCCATATCAACAAAAGAAATTTGAGAATGTCTGGTCTGTCTGACAATTAAAAGGTAAATATTTACATTGATGTGTGAAGAAATAATGGCATACACTTGACATAATAAGTAAAAGCATTGATTAAGTCACCATAAGCCAAACAAACTTAAAAGCTGCTTTGATCAACTTTCAAATGCAAACTGAAACTACGACTGAAGCCAGATGTCGAAATTGAGGCTGCAAATGCTCCCTCAAATGACATTTAAAAATGTAAGTAAATGGAAATCAATGTCCATAGTAGATCTCAAAAAAATTAACTTCATATGTGAGTTTTATGAAAGTACACAATTTTGATATACACCTAATAAGCAGTAAGTGCTTAAATGTGTCTCCAACAATGTAAATCCAACATTGTATTGTGTACTCAGCACTGTCAGGCAAAAGTAAAGTTTAAATGAACAAATATGGATGGGGGCTAGAGCTCAATTTGAGTTTTTGGCTCAATTTCTATCAATAACTTCTAAAAATCTAATCTATTTCACTACCATCATTTCAATGGTGAAACATAATGGTGGCTTAATCCCCTTCACCCCTCCTGAAATCATACCCTTGCAAAAGCATAGAAACATATATTTTCTCAACGTAACAACACAACACTACAGTAGCAGGCCCCCGCAAGCATTGTGCTAATTATGCAACATTAATGGGAGCAAAACAAAAACACTTTAAGGTATGTACATAAATATATCAGTAACTTGTGATAAAGATATGCTAAGTTTATGTCCTATGTGGCCAACTATTTCCAGCAAATTCAGATCTAACTTAATTTTCAGTGTTTACATAAAAAGGAAATATACAAGTTTTGGATAAGAAACCCTGGCTTCAATTTCAGTCTAACGTTTCTTTTTTCACTTGGTAATTTAAGCCTAAGGAGGTATTTTTTACTTTGTTTTCCTATTTTTAAATTTAAATTTCCTGTGCATATCAATGTTAAGACATATATAACTGATAAAGTAATAAAAGCCTATGTTCCATACACAATGCTGCACTAGTACCTCAAATTCTACTTTCAGCAAAGGGTAATTGAAATGAGAGTATCTAATCTTGGCATGTATGTTACTGTACAAGTTGAACTCAGTAGATTACCTTACAAAACTAATATCAATGGTGATTATGTTACAATAACTTGGATTAATAGGCGTTTCAACGCCATATTCCTATTTTTCTCTTGCCATTTTCCTACTTTTCTCTTGCCATTTTGCAGTTGTTACTGGTAGTTCATCACTTGAGCTTTGTTAGATCTCAGTCTGCCTTATTTTTTTAAAAAGCGTGCATGTAAATGTCAAAGGGGCAATAACAGTTTGTTAAAAAGCGTCCCTAAAATAGTGAGATCCCTACCAAAACAGGGGTTTTTATCCATCTTGCTTTGCTCAATCAGCAAGCCTAGCCTATATTCAATCTTTCCATTTTATGTCAGACGATGGCGAGGAAATAAACAGCACTTGATGCATTAATACAAAAGTGGTTATGAATTCACACGAAGCGAGTCTATAAATACACGTTTGATGGTCAATTAAAACGACATGGTTCCCTAAGCAAGCATTTATGGTCACATCACACCCACCAATTTTAAGTCTCCTCATTCACATTTTGTGTAAAATGAGGGATTAGTAAGCAGAAGAGGAAAATATTTTTTGCGACACTCACCAAGGTCATTCGAAACATAGTAATGAATATCACCGATTCGTAACAAATAATCGTGATTAAAAAACACAAATCCGAGTTGTCCATTAACTCGCGTCTCTTAAACGACGATTACTGCTAAAAAGGACTTATCTCGGTTACTGGAAGTCTTTTAAAAAATCGCACTCATAAAAATTTGTGCTTAATAAAATCAAGTATTTTCCTCAGCATAGAGACAAGACAGCAAATTATCAACATGGAATAAAAGTGTTCTGTTTGAAAGACAATTTCAATGTATCAATAAAGCCGTGTGCAATAGCAGACAGTACTAAAAACTAAGTTATGCTTCGAAGACTCTGAAACGTCTCGTATTATTTAAAAACTGTAAACAACAAAAATGTACGAGTCTACTTACAGCACAACAACTTGATTCCTCCACAACATAATGTGCAAATATTTCATTGCAAGCAGTCAGTTGCATACAGACAAGTAAACTATCCCTTGCCAATGTTCCAACCTCCCCTTCTCGATGCACGTAATGCAAAATCAGACCAAGAAATGCATACTTAGGTAATTTGTAGCCTTGCTTGGAAACACGATTAACTGAGAACGTCTCTAATATTTTCTGATCGACAAGTCGTAGTGATAAATTGTTCAAAAGCTTCAAATAGGAAATTTCTAACGGTAGAGGCAGCCGTTGCTTTTCGTCTGGTCGTAACGCAAGCATTAACACTAATACCGGCTCAAGAATGCCTTCACTGCGAAATATGTCAT
This sequence comes from Carybdea cf. marsupialis auct. non (Linnaeus, 1758), assembly GCA_010016065.2. Taxonomy (NCBI): domain Eukaryota; kingdom Metazoa; phylum Cnidaria; class Cubozoa; order Carybdeida; family Carybdeidae; genus Carybdea; species Carybdea cf. marsupialis auct. non (Linnaeus, 1758). Next base: position 3,714 of record JAAAKL020007733.1, read on the forward strand.
CACTACAAAGAGTTAGAAGCTTAGAATATAGTGTGAGTAACTCGGTAGCCATTTCTTTCATGATCAATTTATTTCGAGTCATCCATTCGTAAACTTTGTTAAAAATATCCAGTTGGAGACACAATTGCAAGCAACCATTCTCGCTCCGTTTTCCACAATAATTCTCTTCCACAAGCATGACAACAATCTGATTCAACTTATTACTGATTTGAAACGTGGTCTGCGTTTCATTTGGTGGTTCTACTACCATTGCATGCTCGATATCTTTCCATAATGCTGGTAGCAAATTCAGATTGGAAGTTTTGTTGGCATCGATGGGACTGATTTTCTCTCCATTGCCACTTGTCTCCATTTCCGTCACATCTCCCTTGTTCGTAGCAACTGTCGCTGGTTTCTCACAGCTGACAGTATTTTCCTCCTCATCATTAAGCAAAGAGCTGCAGTTCACCTCCATAGACAACCCTTTGTCTTGGCTTTTTATCAGTTCGCAATCCATAATTCGAGGTTAATTCCTTCCTTACCACTGGCATGGCACTGCTGCAATTGCGATCGGTAGCGACAGAAGTGCGTCAGGAACTTAATCCTTCCCGTTACATTCTGTAATCATTCAAAGTAGAGTAAACATACAACTAAAAGCTTCTAGAATACTTCAAACCCAAGATGATACTATGTACTAAAATAAAGACTTCCTATCTTGACTTTTGTAAGAGATTATAAAAGCACCTTCAACGCAAAGTTGTCAACCCAACCAAATCCGTATTTTGATGTCACCAAACCCGCGCAAACACTAGAAATGGTATTTACTCACAGGGAACCGATACAACCTTCTATAGAAGCAACTGATGTACTGACCAAGATAATGCTGTAGAAAGTATATTTACTTAAGAAGTGAAGATAAATTTCTCTGGTACTTCAAATACTAACATGGAGGCAATAAGAGGTGGTAACTAACTGGTAGATGCTGTAAAGTTATAAACAATGCAGGCTTTAGAGCTGGCGGTGACCAACTAGGACATTGGTAGAAGCTGGGACGTCCTGCAAACCCTCCCCCCGCGTTCAATGAACACAAAATGGTACCTCTGATTTTATTGACCATAATAATCTCCTCATAGTATGTAAAAATTGGAGTCAATGGACGACCCGAACCTCCTTCCCTCCCAGGGTCACAGGATCTTGTCTAGGCTACAATATGATGTATGACGCCCAAGTTTCCCTCAAACTATGTTCGGTTCAGGACCTGCTAAGTGCCGAAAACTCCACCAAATGTAAACGATCTAATAAGCAACCCCTCTGCAGTAAATATTGTTTTCAAACGCGTCTGCCACTTAAGCGATCGAAGGTCAAAATTACGTCTGAAAAATGGGAGGAGAATATGGCTTTCACCAATAGTGACTACTTTGCTCTTGTCTTTCTTTATTTTTTTTCGACGAAGGGAAATTTTTAACCCTCAAAAGCTGTTCACTTGAGACGTATGCTAGTTTTAATTGAAAAACAGCTTAAATAGCATATCTGGGAAAGAACTTAGAAAGACTTGCTCAAAAACCAAGCTATAACCAGAAATGGATCCCTCAAATGTACCACTGTGGCTGCTATACAATTAAAACTACCAGTTTTCTTCTAGTGACAAATTTCTTGGACTAGGTTTAATTTATCATTAAAATTGCTCTTGCTTTAGAACGTTTCACCGGAGATTAGGAAAGTTTTAAAATCCATAGTTTCATTAAAAGCTACTTACTGTTTCATATTTCCCCTTGTAGTACTTCTATTTGTCTTCTTTAGTTTTTATTACGGAGAGGAGAGTGCTTTGAGCAAGAAGAGAGGAAAGAAAAGAACAAATAGATATAAGGGAGAAGGCTAGTGTGTGTCAGGCTACAATTGAAGGAGAAATGTGTGCTAAACTGAGAAGAGGAAAGAGATATCATGCATGTTCCCCAACTTCTAAACTTCAATGTTATGCTTTGTCTTAAGGACGAGTTTCTGGTAGTTTGAAGTCATGAATCTCGCCTTAATGATTTAACTTGTTATTGCACGCGAGAACTGAGTTTATAGCAAGTGTAAGGACCAAGTAAGGACCATGCTACATCATAGGAGCGTGGCCAGCTGTTTCAAACTAGAGGGTGGGGGGGCTCTTATCGGAAAATAGAAGTTAACGGTGACTAGGACAATAGACTCTCTTTGAAAAGGACTCTACTACGACAACGAGGCAAAATTTATTTAGTACGCCCCATGAAAGGCTCAACTTATTGGCCAGGCCGATGAGAGATTTACTGCAAAATCGAGCAAGCTAGACACTTCACCTTCAAACCACGTCATAAGCCACCTAAAATCTATCCTCAGTACTGACCTCAGTTTTAAGGTCGGATTTGAACGAATTAAGAGATGGACTCTCCGGAAACATCTCCCCCAGTCCCCCCGTGGCCACGCCACTGATGCTACCAAAAAGTGGAGAGACTATAATTCTGGTGTCTTATGGCGTTCAATACAAAGGCTTAAATTATCATGTGTGATATGATCAGGGGAAATTTATAAGTAAACGTACAGTTTGTCTGGATGTAAATGGGAGAATTTCTAGATTGCGTAGTCTCAGATTACTCCAAGCAAGATGAAGTAGGATAAATTTACAGCTGAGCGACTTGTAGTTTGATCATGAAAAACCATCAGTTTACTAAAGAATATCATAAATAAGCAGGAAGCCAATGAAAGCACTCCTTCCATACCTGTAGTGTTGCCTTCTAGGGATGCCTTCCTGCATTTTGTTTTCATATTTCTTTTGTTATTATCATCAATCGAGTTAAAAAGCCGGTTATATTGTATTATTTTCTTGGTTACGCAGAACCACGTGATAAGATACACATTAATATTCGGGTTGTATGTTGTGAGTAATTACGTATTTAGGGGAGCACTGGGCCATGTCCCCCTCCCTCCTCATGCTCGAGCAAACTTTTTTCAAATGCTTTTTAAGGGATGGTTTTGCATTTAGTTACTAACCATTTCCATTTTCAGGTTCTTTGCGTTTTAAACTGATTTAAAATGTACTAGGGACACGCCTGGCCTTATCATGTACATGATCAGTAAAGTGACGTCATTATTTAGGATCATAGCTCCCCGGAACAAAATATTTCTGGAGACGCGACTACTTTCAAGACACGTGAAGCCCCAGAAAAGCAGTGCCCCAGTATCTGTGTACATTGTGTGGTGTCCATGTAATACATACGTCATTAGTGCCAGTCCTCTCCATGTGTATAAGCGTAAAATAAGAAAGTGTAAAGGGATTTGTATGAAGAGGAGTTGTGATTAAGACGTTCTATTGATTGATAAAGATTATGCAGGAGTTCTCGTATAGATCTCAATGAAAGCAACCTATCTGGTTAGTGAGTACACTACTTCATTGGCGCAGACATTACACATTTTTGTCGAGCTACACAAGCAAATCATTCTATTAGCGCAATTTTCCTCCCCGAGTTTACATCCTGTCTAAGACTTTCATCTGTAGGAGTAAAATATCACATGTGAGCAAGCATTGTTTGGCAAAAAAGGAAGGTGCACGCCACTTAGGCCCCTGCTAGATACAGCCTTGTAAATCAAGGTTCTCCCCTTTATTGGAAGAGGAAACTTTACTTAGGGTTTATGCTGTTTTCATTCTTCTCAATTTTCGTACGAATAGTAAGAAGAATTATTTTTATGTGGTAAAAGTTGCACGATATCAAAAGCAGCGCTCGTACATGGATGCAGGCATAGATACCAATTCCCCCCTCCCCCCGGACCCCCGTGAAAATCAAGTGAATACAAAGTCTATATGTCTCCAGGCAGAAACTGACTGCTCAGTACAGCTACAAGCATTGCGTCATCTCGTCCAAAGTAGCTTTCTTCATTCTCTGTGCTGTAAGTTGTTTACAGCTAATATGTGAAAATTTCTGCCCTCTTGCAAATAGGGCCAACAACAAAATAACATGAAATAAAGTATCCTGTCATATTTAAACTAAAATCGTGACACCACTTGTGTCAAAGTAAAAGTTCTCGCCAGACACTGGTCACAACAACTGTCTGAAGTGAAGGAGGAACAATTTTACGGAGACTTCTTGTTGCGACCAGTGTCTGTCGAAGATTTTTAGCGAAAAAATCCATTACTAAACGCATTGTCATGTTTTGTAACATAAATAAACTTTTCGGAGAGATATCTGAAGTGCGGATGATTTTTTGAGTGCTTCACTGGTAAAAAAAAAACAGATGAAAGAAGGCGGCATCAGTGGATTAGTGCAAATCTACGACGTCCCGCGAAAAAGGGCGGGTTTGGGTGCTCCATAGTTCTCTAGCAACGCAATATATTGCTCTTGTTCATGACCTAGGAGGAGTGATATGATATTGAAAAAAATTTTGTCTACGTTATATTTGTATGCTTCCCAGATACAGTTACCAAATGGCCAGTATTTAAAAATGGTGGTCACATCGTTTCCAATCCCTCTCGTCAACGGTCAGGAAAGCCAAATCCAGTTAGTTTGCAAATATAAGGAAAGTTGCACTTAAGCTTAAGCGCTTGCAGTTTTAAAGTTTTCCACTGTACGTCTTGCTATATCTACTTAAATTCACAATGCAATGCCAAGGTTCAATGAAACACAAAAATACCAAAACTGGTTTCTGTCTGAACAAAAATCTTTGAATCCATTTACTTCATTTGAGACAAATTGAATAGTTAGAAGTCGTTTTCCATACACTCAACGTCATGGTGGTTTATTTTCTTCCTTTGAAGACCAAAGAGACACCAAAAGAAATCTATTTCCTATTGTCTGAAATGAACAGATGGTTTGACAAGTAAGGTCGTTTTTATTCACTTGTGTTTGAAACCTGACAGAGGTTTTCCCGTAGAACGTAGCAGAAATTGTTAAAACAAGGTACAGTGCGAAGGGACGAAAGTGACTTCTACTCGAAACTGTCGCTAATATCTGGCGCAGGTGGAATGGAATCATCTCCCATTGGAGCAACAGCACTAAGTTTGTATATTGAAGTGTTCCTAAGGCAGTTATAGGAAAGGGCAGAATCTGACACTAAATAGACTGGGATGGCTTGGGGTAGTGACAATTACTGTGGGGCTGAGTGTCAAAGCTCTTCACCTGTAATTTAGTTGGAACTAAAAAGCAGGTAGATATGAGAAATTTCCTTCCTTCTCATATACTACAAAGCCATTTTGCAGATGCTCACGGCGATCATGAAGAAACAGAGGAAGAGAATGCGCAGGGAAAGTGATGACGTCACAAATCAGATGTTTTGGAAGTGGGACGATTTGACTCCAGATATCGGAAGGCAACCCTGGAATTGGCTATTTCCCATAATACCAGACCTGTAGTGTACATAGTGTTTAAACTAGAGGTGTTTGAATCTCGAAAATCTCTGGTCAAAACTCTGTTAATATTCCTCGGATCCTTACGTGAGGAACCAGCACCAAACAATAAGGTCTTGTTAGAGAGATTCAAAACTTTGAAAGCTGATATCTCGGTGTTGGCGAGAGGCAACACAGTCAATTTTGGCCATTTACGTCATTACTAATAGGGCAACATGAATATTGAGTATTTTTCCATGATTGAAACATTTTCAAAATCATTACGTCACACTTTATAGGAAGTGAAATGAAAAAATAAAGCAGGAGGAATATAAGAGGGCAACTGCGAAGACGAACGAGAAGGAGCAAAAGACGCGAAGTAGAAGAAAAAACTGGTACGAAGGAGAATAATAAAGGAAGGTGAAGGGCAATAATAAAGGAAGGTGAAGGAGAATGATAAGGGAAGGTGAAGGGCAATAATAAAGGAAGGTGAAGGAGAATGATAAAGGTGGGAGATAGAGAACAATAAAGGAAGGCGAAGGAGAACAATAAAGGGAGGTGAAGGAAGACAAGAAGCTGGAGATGGACAAAATTGAAGACAAACAGGAATCAAAATTCACTGAAAACAAATGAAGAGATCGATGTATTTTTACCTCAGTTCTTCTTTAGTAACTAATCACACAAAAATAACAAATCTAACTGTTTCTAACTCTCCCATCAACAACAATTCTACTAATAACCTGCTATTGATAGACGTGTTAAGAACGGGCGATTGTATTTTATTCACACAATAGTGAATCCATAAGTGTCTGCGTTCGGTAACCCACGTGAAAACTAAATGCTTGGCTGTTCTTACTACAAATTTATACAATTTTCCAGAGGCATACCCGCAGAGTTTAATTCTGTAAGTGTTAAACCGACAGTCGTACAAGTAAGACAGCATCGTTTATCTTAAAATGCAGCTAGATAATTACAATCTTCTTGTAGTGTGGTGTAGGTAACACCTATCCACCGGGCCCCCGGGTTGCGGACAGGGAAACGGCCTTCAGATTTGAAGTTTAGCTGCGAATACATCGAACAAGCAGTCGCAGACAAAACACCGGGTTGCACTTCGGCAAGGCATAGTACCCGGTAGCCGCCAAGCCAGGGTATAGGCAAAATCATCGGCAGCAGGGTGATGGATGGACACTTCAGCAGTAAGCAACCATTTCTCTGGTGACGTTACCATTTGCGTTTGGCGGAAGATGCTCCGAAGCACAACGGCAAAGGCATACCAATCTCATAAACAAGACACTGCGACAGGAGAGCCTTAAGCAAGCACCTGTTCATACATTCTCAAAAACTCCTTACCTTCCTAAGTTAATTACGGCACATGCTGCCAAGGCGATTAGGATGCCTTGGTATGTTATATTTACTACTGTTACTTCCAAACCTAAGAAACGGGCTGACTACAGTAAACGACCTTAGTTCTCTACCAGCTCTGGATAAACAATTGGAATAAAGGCGTCCATCAACCCCATACTTTCCTACCGCTGCTACGCGACATCCCGAAAGCAAAGAAAATCAAACATGTCTGATAATCGATAAATAAAGGTCTTGGGCATGGGGGATTATCATTAACGATTTGTCTTCCCTCAATCGACACAATACGATAATATATCTATCTTTTCTACTTTTTAAAACCGCACTGCTATTGTCGATATGACAATGCAGCCTAAATTCTTACAATGAATTCCTGAAATTCATTTGATGCGGACTATAACACGATAACTCTGTGAAAGGTAAGGTGGGCACCATCCACCATTAAAGTTGACGTGAACTCGTAAAAAGCATTATATTCGCATCAATTTATGTTTGTTTTGTTTGACTGGCACGTCTTCTTAAACCTCAGCATCAAACTGTCAACACACCGCTCCAATGCTGTTTTGATACAATGTGTGTTATATTAAAACACGTTCGTTTATAATGAGTTAACAAATAGTACTTGGTTCATTGATAAGTCAGTGAAAATTGACCAAGACACACATTATATTCCTCGCTATTTGCTATGTGACAAGTGGCAATTGGCAATTGGCACGTGACACGTACTGGACTTCATTCATCCAGAATATAAATTGACGCCTTACCAGAATGGACACCTGAAAAAAGTAATAGAAAAATAGAGAACATCACTGACACATCTAGGTTTTTCAACTAGATATCAATTTACAACATGAAAAGCCTGGTTCTGATTGATCAAAATAGAAACAACCGCAGTTGTAGTGGTGGGACAGGGGCGGTCGTCCTCCGTAAATTTTGCCTAGAAAATAGAAAACGGGTTTATAATCCATCACCACGTACCAAAAGTAGTTAATTTCATGTTCAGCATTAATTGCAATTTTAACGCAATTAATTCTTGATTGAATGGAAAATGGTCACGCCCTCCTAGGCAACTCAAAATTAGCCTCCATCCTCCACCCCCAATAATATTTCAAAAATCTAGTTGTCTGGTTGGCCACTGTCATTTATATTTGGACTGCGTTATCGCTAACGTGCACTATAAATTTAAAATATTTTTGTTGTAGCAAAGATCTGACCGAAGTTCCTTAATTTACGGGATACCTATTATCCCAATCCATTCGCCGATTATGATCAGATTGTCACGATAACCCTCTTTTCGGGCCAAGAAAAAACAGTTCAGGTTGGCTAAACATTGGACCAAACACAACGAAATTCTCATCGCTGTTGTCACTAAAAAAAAACTGTCGCCCGATTAATCGTACAGTGTGTAACTACTGTACTGTAATAAGAGCGCTTTATAAACGCCCCAACATAAAGTTAAATCTCGAGGTGTAAATAATAAGAACTCAACGAATCGACGGGAGTTAATATGTGCGTTTACACAATAGAATCGGGAGGTATCGGTTTTCAGCTTCATTATTATCTGACAGTTCATATAATACTTTACGCTTATCACTCGCGGAACTGTAAGAGGATACAGCAAGGGGTTACCAGGGGCAACATGTAAGTGCAATGCCGATGGAAAGTGTGACGTCACGATTTTGTAAATGTTTGAATTATGGAAAAAAGACTCAATTTTCATGTTCCTCTTTTACTACGAATGGCAATGGCCAATACTGAAAGTGTTAATTTCTTCCAACAGCGATATATCAGCTTTCAAAGTTTTAAATCTCTATAACAAAACATTATTTGATGCTGGTTCCTAACGTAAGGAACCAAGGAATATCAACAGTTTTGAGCAGAGATTTTTGAGATTCAAACGCCTCTATTTTAAACACTATATACACTAAAGGTCTGGTATTTTGGGAAACATCCTGCTTCAAAATTATCTCAGGCTTCGCAGGCGGAGGAAGTTTAAAAAAGGTCATCAATTGACACAAATGTTGATTATAAGGGAGGCTAAATGAATGAGTGAAACAGAGAATGGGGTGTTGTGTCCAAAAATACATTCTAAACAACCATTTATTGGAAGACTGGCACACAGACAGCATCTATCTTTAGCATGCACGTTTTAGATTTTCGCAGTCATGACTATTTCGGATCAACTGAACAGCTTGGGAACTTCGGCAACCTTGGTATGAATGAGATAAACAGTACATTTCATTGTAAGTAGAAACTATACATGTATAACTACACGTGCCACATCCAGGTAGAAAAATGTTTAACAGCTATTTAATATGTTCGGTTCTCGCACGGGAATAAATTCAAAGGAACACAACATCCAAATAAATTCAACTTACCAGCCGATATAACATTGGCATAAATTTTCGTGAGATGTTGCCTGTCTTATCAGCAATTCCACTTGTGTTGGGACGTCGATAGCTTCATCTTTGTTGAAATCTCGCCCTGTCGAAAATATCATAGAAAAAGCCGATAACAACTTTCAGAAGTATACGTACAAAATATGTGCATGTACAATGCATACACAAGAAATGTTGCTTTCGCAGAGTTTCGTTGTTCACTTGTTTGATGATAAGGTGATTGTAGCAATGATTCATGGGAAACACGTGGTAAAGAAACTTCATTTTCAGATTTGAAAAGATACTAGAAAAACAGAAAGTATATCACCACCGGGGCTCGAACACGTAATCCCCACATTAGCTCCCAACCCTCCATCGGGTAGTTCCCAACCCTCCACCGGATACTTCCAAACCCTCCACCGGGTACTTCCCAACCCTTCATCGGTAGACATCACTCATCTCTAAAAACATTGGATTGAGCATCTTCCGTCTCAAAGTGAGGTCCGTCGTTGGACGCCATTTCATTCCCCATCAAATAAAGCTTATAAACAATGTTACGTAACATGGCGGACCTTCCCGCGCTATTTTAACGAATGGGGGTCAGCACTCGTGACTACGCTTTTTCGCTATCGCAAACAATGGGAAGCTCGATCCAGTCTTTTTAGAGATCAGTGGTCGACATCAGCATTCAGCTCTGCAAAATTCGGTACCATCCTCTCTGCGTCATAGACATGAAAGGGCTACAATTCGACCCATCCATCTGTCCAAGACAAAAACAAAAGTTGCAAAGCACCATCGTGAAAAGTGGGTTATGTCAAATCGCCGCTTCACAATAAAACTTGATCTTAATAACATTTTGTCATTATTCATGACACCATCTGTCCATTGGAAATACAACTGTTTCACGTTATAGGAGTATAATCTGGCAATTAATCAATGCAATTCACTTAGAACTCTTACATAGCGATCTGGATTACGGAAGAAGACAATCAATCGCGGTACGGGGGTATGTTAATAGTACTATTTCATAAATTACTATCAGGATAATGGCAAAGCTTCAGGTCACGCTTAGCCTTTAAAATTGGATAACTGAATGACCACCTCTACTATCAAGGATGGGATTTTACCAGGCATGCGAGAGGCTCTTCAACCCGGACCGTGGGTTATTTTAAAAGTGTATACAACACGGCCCATCGAACATTTTGATAATTTTCCATTCGGCCAGCGGACAGTACCACTGTACTGTTATTCCCTCAAACTTCAATGACACTTTCCGACAGTGTGATGACTGATGAAGTGCCCCAGCTGGCATCGGAGTCAGAATGGCTGCTATCTGATAGACAGACTAACAAGTTTGTTGTCTCCAAGATTGCTCCCTTAAGAGGACTTACGTATTAGTAAGGATATACTGCTATGACCATCCTCCGATCCTCCCATCACAGCATACCCGTTCGCAGTCATCCCTTTACCCTTCTGCTATTTACTACTTCTTTTGCGAGTTCTTCCCCTTCCTTTTCTATCTGCACATTGCTAGAATCCTCCCACTTGCCCAGTTAATGTCAGTTTACTCGTAGTGACAATTGCCTTGTCTATTAAAATGCTACAGTATTAGAAATCGCCGAACTAATCCAACCAGCATCCTCTAGCGAACACCAACTTGTCCGGCTGTCAAATAGTAAGCCCAATAGTAACCGTACACAACGGATTGATTGACAGTCCATAGAATAAATTAAATGAGCACCAATAAGTTACCTGTTAGTTTATGCTTTACTCGTTCCACGATTTCCAACGCCCTCTTATTAAGAGCTTCCGGTTTGCTTCCACTTTCATCTTCTGAAATGGGTGAGAAAGACAAATATTAAACTCTCACTCACAAACGAAATAAAAGCAAAAAGCTAGCAAGTCTGTGGTGATTATAAACGCTGTAAGGGTAATGTGGAAAAAGGGTTGTCGACTAAACAATTAACGATTTGAAGTACTTACATTGGACGCAGTAGGGGCATAAGAAAATGTATGTCTATCACCTACTGTGCGAGTAAGTGTTAAGTGCTATTGCACTGCTACATACAACAGCCCTAAATCTTCAGTAAGCCGATATCAGGAATCGATAAGTTACAGCTGCCTGGATTATCTGTCCAGTACGTGCTAAATTATGTCTGATCTAAGTGCAATCTGTCCCACGAGCCACGTTTTCTGTGCCTACTCTCGCATACCATGAAGCTGATGATTTAATCAAATATTCACAGTTACACGCCTTGATCCTTGATCCAAATTTCTGATTTCTGACGATGATGAAAAAAGAGCTGTCTGGGATCATGCAGGCTCTTTATAACTAAATTCTCTCATAGTCTCGCCTTTTAAGGCGTCTACTTGGCACATTTGGTAACAGGTGTTGCATGAAGCAAGGCGTGCACACAAACCAAGTAAAGTCTTCACGCAAGAGTTTCAAACTCCTACGGCTCTTACTACCTCTGATTATAGTCTGTAAGGTCGTTCTCCATGTTTCTGGCATTTCCGGTGTTTACTATCGTCCATAATAACCTCTACTCCATGAGTAACTTCTAGCATTGATATTTCGTAATTCATCAATATAAATATTAAAAATCAAACATTTCTTTCCCTGGCGATTCATTAACCTGCAAATAAAAATATGCTTGGATAGACGATTTCCAACTCAAAACAGACTTTTAGGCGACTAAAATGATTACACAAGTCAATCACACTTCGTCGGAATTTTAGTGCATTCCGTGACTTCCCTGGTTTCCCTGGTCAGTATCGTAGAATATAAAAATAGTGATTTATCAATGGAAAATGGCACTGATGAAACTAAATTTTTATACATATTTAATTCAATAAACATGAAGTGCTTACGACGCTGGCTGGGACCGAACCCAGGATCTCCCACACGGAAAACGAAGACTTCACCATTGCACTAAACAGTGCAATAGTAAAGTCGACAATCCAGGAAGTCGATTCCGAATTCTTACCACCACCAGCAACCTAATTTTTCGTTTCGCTATTAGCTTCATCAGTGCCATTTCATACATATCAGCACTCAGGCAGACAGACAAGCAGTCATGAACTACATAGAATAGAACTCAATAAATATGAAGTGCTTGCAAACGGGGGATGCAAGAATACTGAGCAGGGCTTTGCCCCATGCACCCTGGCTACGGACCCGGAATGGAGGGAATACAGTGTCTCCAAAACGTCCGTGATACGATCATGGATGAAATGCCTTGCAATGCATGACGTCATAGGACCCCGCAAACCTTTTCGACCCAGCACCCCGCACCCTTCAAAACCGCAACTGGTGTACAATGATGAAAGGTTTAAACTATCATGATTGATAAAACATACCATCTGGTATCGGTTGATCTGCATTATTTCCTGTTTGCTGCTTTCTTGGTCTGTCCCGCCCCTTCTCAATGCTTTCAAGCATCTCTGAAAAGAAAGCAAAAATCATTTCAAGCCTTGCAGTGAATTAAATGGACAAAAACTACTTTGCTCCTCAAAGACACTGGAAAAGAAGTAACAGTCAAGTCATTGTACATTGAACTTTCGAATGGTTGAAAGTTTAAAAATGTTGAGAAAACCACATCCATGTTTTCAATAAGATTGAGTGAACATAATCCGCGTAATCTGTCAAGTTAATAAATAACATTTTCTCTTTTTTAACAAATAGTTCTCCCTCTATTGGGTTACTAGCTCTTGCCAAACATCCGATGCTATTTTCTAAGGCACTTTCAAAGCATTTGGACTTCTTGGGTAAGTTGTGTAGGTTGTGATATCAACACAGACAATTTACAATTAGAGTCCAGA
>JAAAKL020007734.1:0-16588 GCA_010016065.2 Carybdea cf. marsupialis auct. non (Linnaeus, 1758)
TATTTATATCGACATGTACTAGAACCAGTGGCGGTTTTAGGGGGAGGCCGACATGGCCACGGCCCGAGGCCCTGCGCCTGTAGGGGGCCCGCCCCTCAATGCTAAGAAATAAGAATGTGTCTGACTGCCCATATCAATGTCATGGAAGTAAGTGAAAACTCGAAACTGTATCCACAGGAATAGAATGTCTCTGGAACTTCCGCAGTACGATCATGGCTGAACTTTCTTGCAAAGCATGACGTCATGGGGCCCGCAAACTTTCTCGGCCCAGGGCCCTGCACCCTTCAAAACCACCACTGACTAGAACAGAATGAAATAAGACACAGCTTAGAAGTGGCTTCTTGGTATGGACAATGTATGAGAAACGAGATTAGGCTGAAAAGATTCATTGATGAGTGCATACAGCGAGAAACAAAGTAATTGAAGTGGTAACCCAAAAACAATACGATGACGTAAGCAAATGCCACTGATGCTACGCTGGGTGGTTACAACAACCACACCCCAACAAACAAACAGTCACTAATTGCGACGACGTCGCAGGCCAGTACAACGTAACAACGACAATTGTGAATCCCCGAGAGAACTTCAAGTTGTGTCCTGAGGTCAGAACAATTGTAAAATTTCTTCTCTTGAATTTTATCCGGTGCTTACCAGAATTTATGGGATTTGCCGATTCGTGTGATTACAGTTACTCTCTCACTAGCCAGACTCAAGTCACAATTTCGGTGAACCGTTTTGGCAGTGATAATGATGAATTTATTCGTCTCTAGATGTGCCCAATCATTGCCGTATGAACAGTTAATAGAATCCTTATCCAAACCTTGTTAATGTGCCTTATGTACGTTAACTTGTTTATTCCCCTCGATTTGCTGTGCTAGTTGATGGTAAAGTCTTATGAAACAGTTATTGATTGTCAGTGATGCAAGTCTTGTGCCATATCCCAACCCTTTCATATCTATTATTAATTAAAGCATCCTTGATTGTTTCAGTCTGTAAAAAGCTCTGATCCAAAAACTTTTAAAGAGTAAATCTAGAACAAAGGTTTTATAAGGTTAACTTTAATATTCCTAACTGTATAAAATCGTAATAAACCCTGTTCACGTAAACACTCGATTATTCAATGAAAGCGAATCTATACAATTCGGGAAATTAAACTGATGTCCTGGCGCCCTGTTTTGTTGTGGTAGAGACATGATTCTACTCTATAACTTGTGGCCTTGCAAAAATTGGCCGAGTTGTAACGTAAAGCGACGTGGAGAACTTCACTTGTGCTTTCTAGAAGCATTCTCTGTACATCAATCGACAGCGAAACAGCCTAGAATTGCGATTTCACCCAGTTATAATCGTGTTGAGACACTACCAAATGTACTACACTACAATCTCAATTTCGTCCGATATGCACACAAGGTTCTTTGACCTTCCGTCTCTTTTTTTAATAACTTTTTCACCCTGTTCAATGCCAAATCCATTACTAGGACCAGGGTTACTTTTCTCCTTCAGATAACAATCTATTCATGCTTACAGTCCCGTTTCTGTCCTATCTGTTGAAACTTAGTTTTCCTACTTCAAGAAAGTAGATGACAGGGCACAGTACCTCTGGGATCGTGGCAGGCAAGCTCGGGGTCGGTTTGAACTCACGACCCTCTGATTGGGAGTCTGACACTCTACCGCTATGCCACTACTGTGTTTTTAGTAGCAGAGGCATCTATGCGGATGTGCTGATTACGCACGGAATGTGGGACAGTGAAAGGCTATGCAAGTTGGTGGCTAATCGTATCTAATGGATTTTTTGTCCACATGGTACCCCAAATCAAAGGATGGTCCTTTAAATTCTACTACCAGCCTTTCTTTGTTAGTTCGTTTGTTTTGTGCCACTGTTAACTTTACTGATAATCAAGAGCTTGTTGCTGAGAAACTGCCAAGGATACATTTAAAGGGGGCATCATCAGAGATACCGCCCTAAAACGTTAGCAAGAGGGGTTGTTCATTGAGCTTGTACTAATTACCACGCATTTGATCCTTCATTGTAAAACTTTCACTCGAGGCCATGTTTTATTCATGTTGCGTAGCAACAAGAGAGTCACTCATTTCCTTTAAGTCGGTAGCCAGCGGATGATATTACTGGAGATGAATGTAGTGGGGGAACCACTCAACAATCCTATGTTCGTTTGAAAGGCAGCTGATTCCCCTGAAACCCTTTTCAGCTTTTAACACGAGGCTGCCTTCCTTTTGCCCTCTTCACAACACCTCTTGACATTTGTTATCGCTGGAAGAGACTCCGCTGCTCTTAAACGAGTTGCAGTCTCGACTTAATAATATTAGTCCAAAATATAAAATAATATGATATTACGTAAGGGTGTTCGACTTCGAGGTGGCTCGAAGACAAAAACATTTGAAACTTGCGTCAGTTTCCATAATGTCTTTATTATGTTGTCAGCTAGTATAACCTTGGACATTGAAATATGCAAGCTTCCCTAGCCCTCGTTCAAAAATATTGTTTGAAAGCGACCACTTTGGGTGCTTGCATGTCAGACCTCCTTGCTGCAAAGCAGAGAGGTCTAGAAAACAAATAATACCAGGACTGGACCCTTTCATGTGGCCAGTGTCTTGCGTGATTTGTTCCATTTTCACCGAAATTTAGTAAAAGTTTAACTTCTATTTGTCCAGGATTGTGGTAACCGAAGATATCAATACCAGATAAGTTTTATACGGCATTTAAACCGACATGGCGATACTTTGTTGTCGCTAACACTAAAGAGCAGAAGGTAACTAGGTGTAAGGATATGGAAGCAGCTTAATCGTGTGATCCTAAGTTAATCTTTGTCTCATTTTGGTTGACTTTCGTAGCAAGAAAACACAAATCTATTCAATCTTTTGATACTTGTAAGTGGTATCTTGCTAACGACCGAGTGTAAAATTTTTTGTCTTTCTTAAGAAGCCTTGGAAAGTGTTACCGTTACAGCGTATGGGTTTAGGCACAAACTGTTGCTTCTTGAGCTGCTTCTTTCATTTATCGACTCCGGGATTTCCTCCCTTGTTTCCAATTGTCCAACAAGGATAAGGACGTACTCTTCATACCTGCATCTTTATTGTATCCGTTGATTGTAGGCAACCCTTAGGATCATCGTCGGTAGTGGATATATATTTTTAAAAGTCACACATTTCTTATACTGAATTGTCCATTTGGATAGTATACAGAAACAGACAAGCATTGATCAATACAAAAATGTTATTTAAACGGTGATGTCCAGTTTTTCATTGAACTGCAGAATCTTAGCGTGGAATTCAGCTGTTGCATGACACGGGACTTATATTGTACTAATTATGGGGTTATAAAATGATCCGACTAAACTGGCCATTAATCAAGAACTGTTCGTATTTGTTGTCATCATTAATCAGTATCATGCCACTTCATGCCCCTCATCGTTTCACATTATTTGTAAGTTAAGTTATCCATAAATTTATTCGTAATTATTGGTTAATGGGTATCATCCCAGGGTGCTACTTACAACCCTTAGGATCCTAGAATGAGTGTATCCCATTAAAAGAAAGCTTCGGATGACGCAGCTTGTGAAGCACGAAAAAAAATTGAAACTGTACGAATCTATGTCCAATGCTGGGCCTTTTTTGTTTTATAGGAAGCAAGTTTATAAGAAATAATACATAAAATGGGCCGAAAAGTTATGGTGATAACTTAAATTTCCGATTTCTAAAATTCAGATACACAAAACTTTGCATCTAGGGTATTTTGGCCACTTAAAGATGAAAGGAGACGACTTGACAGACTATTATAGACATGTAACAATGCTGTGATGTGATAGGGAAAAAGTACTCCAAACCTTGGATAATAGGGGGCCCATGGTAATCTACTGAAGCATATGCCAATTGTGAACAATAAGACCTCTGCTTAACCCTACGTAAATATGTAAAAAAAATTAAGGTCGCCTTTATCTTTACTAAGGCAGATACCATGTACACCCGTCTGAAGCTAGTGCGCCTGCTCATGAAACCCTTGCATGACAAAGAGTAATATCAGATTTGCATTATTTGATCCACTGAACCAAACCCTGCAATCATAATGATTTAGACTGATTTAGGCTGACGATGTTAAGAAGATACATTTTCATATCAATTCACTTAGACAGCGTTTTATTACCCTTTCTTACTTACTCTATGATTTTTCATCTTCTTCACCCAAGTTGTGAGGTTTAACACCTGTTAACGTTTCCTTAAGATGGCTTTCTTTAAATCACCTCCGGCTGTGATGTCTACTGATTGTAGGTGGCATTTTCTAATGTGAGATATGCTCTGCCCAGCGTTTCTTGTTCCCCTCCACCAAGCCCTAGCGACAAGATCTTTCTTTGGCCACATCTTTGCTTAAATTCGGTGTACATGCCCCACACCTTCAGTTCATTGCAACTCACTGCATCTTCCTGAGTGCAGACATTAAGCCTTGACACTTATTAAGGTTTGAGCTAGCGAATAGCTAGCAATACTGTTTATTTATATGCAATAGATTTTACTCCATTCTCTTATAAATATTGTTTAAAAGCGTCTGAACGTACTGTTACAGCATTATGTGCTAACTTGCTTCATTCATTTGCATCGAACGTCGCTCGCAAGAAATGCACTCTAAGAATTGCATGCTTGCTGCTACGAAGACCTTCTGTAAGTATCAGTTGATTCTCGCACCAAAATTTCTGTCGCTTGTAACGTATGAAAACTATAGATTCAAGTCCAAACAAAGAATGGGGTAAAGGACCTTAGGACTAGCCTTTCAGTGTTCCACGGTATTGGCTTTTGGTAGAGGTCCGGACGGGACAAAAGAAGGAGGGAGATACTGATCATTTTGATTCTTTGTTTTTGGAGTGGCATAAGGAAGTAGCTGAAGAGCTGTAAGTATAACGTCAAGGCGCAGCTTCGAGGCCAAATGTGATTCCCGGAATATCACGGTTCCACTGTAAGTGGGCTCTACACACGTTTTCATCTGAAATTATAAGATAACTGCATCAGGTATTGGATGGAGCAGGAGTGATTCTTATATCATTTTTTAAATTAGATGGGTTTATGTTTTTATTGTGTTCATATACTCGCACAGGCTGTATCACCTTTTTTATTATAATTTTTAGAGGCGATGTACTTTAGAACACACAATCCTTTAATAGATAGATAGACAACAGCAAACCGTATTTTACTGGAACTTATTTGTTGACTTCTGGCCTCAGAAATTTGGCGCGCTTTTCTGTCCCAATTCAGCGGTCGTATGGTTCTGCTTCGATCCTTCCTTTGGTATCTAGTTTTTGCAAAAGGGCTTCTTTCCAGATAAGAATTGTTCTTTGCATAAACCAAACTGATGAGAGTGCCACAAACTGTGTCTCTGGTTCCTAGGCATTAGTCCTCTTTTTCAGTCAATCTACAAATTATGTAGCGGTAATCATTTTTGAGTTAATCTCTTTGGGATCGTTCATTCTCTCACATATAAATTTCCGAGATTTTGATTTCAACACAACAGGGTTTTGCAGTACAAAAACTGCACCAAACAACCTAATGAATCGTGATTGGCCACATATAGATTTGTTTTGAGGTGAAAATACCTCTATAAGCTATTGTCAACTTGTCCATAACTTAACTTCTTTGTGATAATTATTTACGCCCTTTTTGTGCCATGTTATGTTTCTCGATGTCAGCTGAACTTTGCATGAAGGAGTTTGTACGAATTATTCAAAGGTAACCTGGAAATCTGAAATATCTATCTAAATACTACTTTTTCTGATAACTGGCCCAAATTTTTGATACTTTAGGTGATTTTACGTATTTTACAGCGTTGTTCTAAACTCATTTTTCTGGCCTTTCTTTGAAAGGATAAGGGGGAACTCTCTCATCTACCTTTAACGCCTCCAATTTTCTCTTTCTAGATGGTAGTCACAAACCAAATCACAACCAAACAGACAGTAAAGTCACATGATACTTTCTCGGCCAATGATACTTACATCACAGCGGCCCTAGGAAATACTTGGGCTCATGCTGTAAACACAAGACTTGTCTTTCAATTCAAGGAGTCGAACATGCGGGAGGTAAGCGCCAGCTTAAGCGTCTTATCCTTATTCAAATGAGTGATGGGATAATCAGCTTTGAGTTTCAACCCCCTAGCGTGTTGCCTCATCATATACATCCCATGATCCTTGACTTTTTGAGAGTAAAATTTATTACCGAGTTTAAACCGAGCTTCTATTAAACTTGTCGATCATCATCATTCTTCGGATGCGCAGCTTGTTAATAGCTTGATTCTAAGCAGTATGGGAGCGGTTTAACTTGAAAGCACCGCAAGAGGTCAACTTGAGCAGACTCAGTTATGAGATAGAAACTTAAAAGTTACTGTAGAAATCATGTAAGGGTCCCTCCTGACAGAAAAACAGCTGTTTTGGTTGGAAATTCTGTGGAAAACTGTGACTCGAACCATCATAGTTAATTTCCATTCGCTTGCAAAATTTTGCAAGTGCATGACATGCTCTCATCTAATTTCATTCAATTGATAAGAGTTGTGCTTTTCGTAGAACTGAAGTATTGTCGTCACGACTACCATTACTACTACTACTACTACTACTGCTACTACTACTACTACTACTACTACTGCTACTGCTACTACTACTACTACTACTACTACTACTACTACTGCTACTGCTACTACTACTACTACTACTACTACTGCTACTACTACTACTACTACTACTACTACTATTCAAAAAATCGACTTCTCCTAGAAAAATCATGAAGTTACCATACTTATATCACAGATTTCGGCCAATCTTAATTAAGAATTTCTTATTGTTAATCTTCAAGTTATCAATCAAGCTTATAAATCCCTCCATGAGCACTAATGCTAAGATCCGTAAAGCGAGAATCATACTTCTTTCCAATTTTCGAACACAAGTCTTTATTCATACTTGTTCCACTTTTGATCATTATCTATCGCAAGATTAGTTTCGGAAACAACTGTTGGCTCTAAGATATAAAGTATATTGTCGTTTTTAGTGCTTTAATCCGGACGCTTGTGATGATAGACGGAGAAACATAGCAAAAAATATGACAAAAAACTGTACTTTCCTTACCCGCATACAAAATGAAGTTGGCAATGATAGTTAAAATAGAGTTATGGCGCCGACGTAGGACGTGAAGAAATTATATGCTGTGAAGTTTGAGGATTTAAGCTTGAAAAATACATATTATTGTCGGACGTTTTCCACAAGTGCAGGTTTTTGAGAGTTGGTAAGGAATTATGTAGATATCTGCAAGTGAAGTTTGTAGATACTTCATGGAAGGCCATTAAGAGCCTTACGCCAAGACTTAAGATGATGTAAAATACTATACTTAATAAGTGCACGTACGATGAAACTTTGTGATGTAAGGCAGCTTGTTACTCTAGGTTCTTTTTTATTCCTTGTCTCTTTAATGACACTTTTACTTGATTGATAATGGTCATATTGAATATACTTTTGCTTAGAGGCATTAAAAATGTGGCGAATATCAGATCCTGCACCATTAGCTAATTTTTTCCGCATGATGACTTAACACTGTGTGGATTTAGTAGAAATATCCAGGATATTTAGGGCAAACTTGGTCTTACCTAGGAGAGCAGCATCAAGCCAATGTTTAAAGGAATCGTGGCATTTTGAGCCAGAAACGCTTTTTATCTATGTAATATCAATATATGGTTAGGTGTCATTTGATTATTTAGTAAAATACTTTTGATAAAGTAAGAGTTTATATTTTGGTGCAACGAAGGAGAGTCCAGTTTATCTAATGCTACATCAACAATATCAACGAGGAGTCTCTGATGATCACAATTGTCCATTTCAAAATTAAAATAACTTCCAAGATATTTGAAACTGTCTTTCAACTAAAAGGCAGGTGCCAAATTACCATTTATGAAAACTTTCGGAAGAAATTGTTTTGAAAGTGTACCTGATTTAACCGTATCAAAAGAATGGCACTTTGTCATAGTCATACGACTCCACGTACAACACGCAGTAAATGCATTTAACAAAATCTGATTTTCAGATTCCTGTCCAGTCATAATACAGACATGGTCACCAAATTGGTCCCAATGACGAGACAGCGGTAATTTTGAGAATGGACAGCCTACTATTTTTTTTTAAACTCACGATGTATTTTATCAACATACATCAAGTAAATTCAGTCAAATACTCCCAAATACTTGGCATTTTAGATTGCAAATAATACAACTTTTCTAGTTCACAAGATATAAGCGGCAAATAATAATAATAATAATGATAATAATAAGTTTTAATAATAATAATGATCATCATGATTTTTAATAATAATAATGATCATAATTATCTTTTAATAATAATTATGATCATAATAATTTTTTAATAATAATCATGATCATAATAATTTTTTAACAATAATAATGATTATAATAATTATACTACTTTACTACGGTTATTACTGCAACAAGTGTTGATATCTACATGGTCACTTATCTGGGGAAATCCAACTGTTTGTAGAATTCATGAGCTAAGAAAATCATCTTTTATTGTGATGGCACGAAAAAAATCATATTAAATTATGGACTTCGATGAAAGTTTACTTTTATGGTATTCCAAGAAATACCCACAGAGATTATGATGAGAAAGTTTTATTTAAAGTAGAAAGCCGTCTTGGCAGCCGAGGCATGACAATCATGCATGTTGAATATCTATAAGTATCACCAGTTACAAGTTCTACCTTTTTATATGTACTATAGTAAAGTGAGTATGATAGAGGATCATAGGTTGTAGAAAGAACTCTTCCTGTAAAATTAACACTCAGAGTCACGTGGAGGAGTCCGTTAAAAATTCAATTTTCATCGGATCTACAACTTAATTCTTTAAAACAAATGTAATGATTGTTACTCTATACTTGATACAACCAAGGATGAGAAATTTTAAAAAAATTCGCTTCGGATACGAGCCAAGAGCCTTACTTGTAACTACTTACTGATCTCCTTGTGTCCGTTTCTGCTTCTCACCATAGCTTCAATGCATTTTCTTAATCTGATTTGTTGGTGTGACTATCTCTTTCTTATGACTCCACTTAATGTTCCGTCGTAATGCAATGAAAAACCTTTTGTAAACCCGCAGCATCAATCGCAGTTAAAATGAAGAACAGGTTTCCTAGAAGTCTTGTTAATAAATCCATAATGGGTCTCTATGCTACACCGTGGACTCCTGTATGTCGCCTTTCCTTCTGATCTTTCTACACAACATTTTAAAATAGTTTTTTGTTTCTGTAATCGTTAAGCTGTATAAGATTGGATTCACTGCTGAATTTAGCAACGCTAGAGGTCCAATGAGATACAACGACTTATCACATCTTCCAACTCCAATTAAAGTACAAACAAACAAGAACAATACTCCAGGTAAGTAACAAATAATGTAAGCGATGGCAAGAACGGTGGCCGTGGCAGCCAACTTCATTCGTTTTCGTCGAAAGAGCATCTTTCGTTGCTCTGCGACATGCAGGTCCCTAACAACTCTTAAATCAGCTTCAATTTTTGACCGTCCTAGAAAAAAGAGTTTTAATTGGGCAAAGATTAAAACTGATGTTGTTAAACTGGTTGTTACCATTATAAGATACGTTGTATATGTCTTAAGCTGGAAACTAAAACCATATTGCGAGACAGTTTTCGCCCATATCGTTGACAAGCTTGCCAAAAGTATCACGAACATCCAGATTGTTACTAAAGTTCCCTTCATGTGTAATTCAATTTTGTCATAGTAAAACTGTCCGTACATGCAGAAGACATATCGTTCAAACGCAAGTAAAATGATATTCAATGACGTTCCTACTACTGCGAGCAGGATTATGACTGTATTAATTTCCAACAGATTGTTGCAGGACTTTGTGCCTGATTCATACATGTAAACTCCTATTGTATGTATCACCATCCCAGATGGAAATATCAGATCTGAAACCGCCAGGCTTAACAAAACCATCCCACGAGGCTGCCCAAGAAGACGACTGGCATGCATGATGTAAAAATGCAGTAGATGTCCAATGATAATTAATGAGCACACTATCCATCCGGCAGACAAGACTGAAGCACTTTGGCATGGCACCGTATGCGAGAAAGTAGTTGAATTTGTACGATTAAGGTGACTCACGTTATACATCATACTATACATATAAAATGTAGACAGCTCTCTTTGGTAAAAGTGCCTTTACCTTAAAAATGTCCTGAAGAACTAACTGCGCATAGGATTGTCCTGAAGTAAAAACTGGAGTTGCAGATATTCTGAGTACTCCTTGGTTTGCCACGAAAGATGTCTGAACGAAGACACGGTACTGTAAAGAAGCAGATTGAAACCTGTTCCTCAAGTTGCCGGTCTGATGCAAGAGCTACTGGTCATTGGAGTAAAGCCTATTACATCGATTTTGATGTGTGAAAGTGCAGATGTCTATGCAAATAATAGAAGACTATTTGCAGCTGGTATCTATCTTATACGTGATTATTGTACAGTTTTATTGTTTCAACTTTGGATTCTAACATAGACAGAGTGTACGTAACGCTGCCTTGAATTAAAGACTTGGCAAAATTACTTGTGAAAAATGAAGAGTTTTATGATGTCACTGATTGGTGTCAAATTAGAATAAAGTCTTACACATCTCTCAAACAATTGATATAAGTAGGACTTTCAAGCACCAAACTGAATTTTGAAAAAAGTAGAAGAAAGAGCTACTTTCTATTTATTGCCTGAAACTTATTTCCTTGTCTGAACTAAGTTAACAGCACTTTGCTGGAATGTAATACTGACATCTTGTCAGTCTCCATCAAAACCATTTTTCCTTCTTGGCAGTAGCTATTAAAAATTTCAACTAACTTATTCAATGCACGGTTTAACATTCAGCATTCATGAGCACTAGATTACATATAAACTTTATATATGTATAATTGTATATATAAGAAAGATGGGGAGGCCAATTAATGCCTAAATTTGAATTGGGTTGATTATTTAATCAGCATCCATGATGTAAATTTAATAACGATCAAGAATTTGAGATTCATGATTATATATCATACATGTATACTTATCAATATAAATCAAATATTTATGTAAGTATGTTTACACGCATTAATAACTCCTGCAAATTTGACGGATCTCACTAATTTTGATGAAGAGTTTCAGCTGGCCCCAAAATTTTGACGATGACTTATGATCCCAATCGTAGTTGATCGACGGATGCTATGATACAATGTAGTACTCGAGCAACCTTATTGATGTATCTCAATAAGAGGCGTAGCTGGTAAAGGTAAACTCCAAGAAATCTGGAGTTAAATAGTTTTGGCTCTATTTCTATGATTTTGTTTTAAAAATGATTTAGTCCTGATATTAGAAAATTTTACTTTACAGGTTTCCAAAACTTTTGTATGCTTATGATTATGGTTTCATTCACGAGCAGTTCTTTTGTGATGCCGAAAGTAATGCTACAGTAGTCATGATAAACAAAGCATTGCCATCGATGAATATATTATACCAGTCACAAAACGTCTAGAGTCCGGCATGAACTATGATTAAAATTAAATTACTTGAAAGTATTTATCTGCTGTGAGTTATCATGAGCTAAGGCAGCTTTCTAATCGGGACCCTTGTGTCGTCAACAGAAAGGAAGACGCGAGAATAAATTTTTTCTCTTATAATGAAATGCAAAAAGGTGAAAAGAATGCCTGATTTCTGCTCTCCATTTAAACAACTTGTGGTTTTCGATGGAAACAAGGACGTATGTAACGATTTATATTGATGCACTTCTCCAGCACTCTATCATTATTACAACTTTGGTTTTGCTATCAGTTTGTCTTGAGTTTTGGATGTCGCTATTGTTTTTCAGAAAGGAAAGGCACATTGAGGAGGATATACTACTTGCAAGATCACATGCAACTTAGCTGTAATTAGAAATATGCAATAAGAAAAGGCTCCCTGTCTCTCCATACAGATGTACGTATATATGTATGTATATATGTATATGCATGTGTTAGAACCGCTTTATGAGGAAAAAGGATATTGTTAATAGCAAAGGCTTGGATATGCCAAAACTGAAAGACTATTTTTACTTGAGTCAATGCAGACTATATCAAGACTCGATCATGCTCTGATTTCATTCTACATAAACGAATTAGGAACTGATTACATACATATACAATAAGCTAACATCTATCACTAAATACTATTAGATATAGTTAAATTTTGTAATTTACTAAAGCATTATTATGATAAAAATTCATACCTCTTGAATCCTCGTGCTTTGTCGACCAAATGATGTCGGATAAGAAACGAACTGACATTGATATGAATTTCCTAAGCTATATCATATAAAAGATTCGTGACAGAATAAGGTATATACCGATCTAAGATAGTTCTAGTTAGAAGCTGATATGCAGAATCATCAATCACCTAGTAGGATATGAAACTAACATACGATCACACAGACTAATGGCACTGCTGTTCATGTTGGGTAATTCCACCAGTATGCATGCTTTCTGATAATAGGAAGTAAAGGAACAGAAAAAGCTGGTAAAGAAATATAGACCTGAATGAAGTTGGTGTCCCTGTCCTATAACCAAAAGTAATGCTCGGGTTCCCCAGGAAGCCGGTTTAACCTGGATGCCCATCAATGGGAGGAGGGTCGTGACAATTAAAACCAACGAAATCCACTTCTGTTATCTTAGAGAGATAGCAAATGTTCACTCTAACTTGACTGTATATGTTCACCAAGCTCAATTCGTCCAACGTTGGCCAGACAAGACCACAAAAGTGCTCAATACAGAAACTTAAGAGCATGTTTCCCCAATATCTAATGAACGACTTGCCCCATGGTTTTAAAATTTTTGTGATTTTTTCCTTAGATTTATTCAGAAGAGTTTCCAAGAAAAAAGGTTGCAGATATTTGTTGATTATGTACTTTAGAATTATGTTTATACATTTGTAAGCTTCCGGAGTTTGTGTGATAATATATTTATCCGGCTTAAGCTGAAAAACAAATCAACATAGCTCCCAAGTTTAATGCCTCAAAACCATAAACATTTCAAGATTTGTTGGTTTCCGAATAGACGGACGGCTACTAGACCTCGACCCCCAGTCCTGAGGGACCTCAAAAAAGCCAACTCTGGACAGAGATAAAGGTAGTTGACAAAATTAGGTAGCATGGTTCTTGTTTAAGCCGACACGCATCAGCTGCTAAAAGAAAACAGCCACGCCTGGTTTCAAAAGCTGAAAACTCTGTCAATACATGTGACTCTGTCATAGGGCAGGACTTGCTTGAAAACCAATACTTCGACAAAATGTACGCAAATGTCCTCTTCCGTATCATAGGGGAGGCTAGGTCAGTCTTCCATTTGTATTGTGATCAATTAACATAAAAGCAATAACATCTTTAATATAGAGACAGGAAGAATTTCTCTCTTTATTGGTATTTTCCGTTTATAACATAATCTTGACGGGATCTGATTCGTCAAGAAACGACAACATCAAGACAATCTAAACTCAAAATTTCTTATCGTCTCTTTTAGAGAGGTTTGGGTCTCAGTCTCTGTTCTTCTTTCCATATACAGAACATATTTGTTTGAATTGCGATTATCTGACCTGCGCTTAATTTACCTGACAGTTCTACTTTCGAGGCCTTAAAAGGTAAAAAATGTACTAAAAACATTGCAGTCGGAGAGGATAGGGAGGTATTATGTGTCAAAGTGTATGGCACATAACAGGACCCAATCAGAACATACTCCTCTTGTTCAATAGCTGATCTTTTACGTTCATTACATGCCATACCCCATTGCTAGACTGAGTAGCTTCACGCTGACTACATGCCACATGTTCATAATGTATACAAGTGTACTATACAATTCAGGCCCCAATCAGAACATACTCCTCTTGTTCAATAGCTGATCATTTACGTTCATTGCATGCCATACCTCTTTACTAGACTGAGTAGCTCCATACTGATTACATGCCACATGTTCATAATGTGTACAAGTGTATTACACATTTCGGGCCCAAGTCAGACCATACTCCTCTTGTTCAATAGCTGATCATTTACGTTCTTTACATGCCATACCCCTTTACTAGCCTGAGTAGCTTGATACTGATTATTATTTCGTCTTCGCGTAAAAACATAATAAATACTTTTGTCAGATAAATCAGACAAGTCAGCGTCACTTGAGAGACAGGTGTTGGTCTTATGTATATACATGGCACAGTTATTTAATGATTTCTAGAAAGGAGTCCTTCCCAACAAACTTTATAGGCACTGATGTACATTGGTCAGACTTCAAGGACATAGATATTTTTCTCAAATAGTTGGTTGGTGGTACAAAACAATAAAAATATTTTATTATGTCTGTAGAACTAAATGGTTAGCCGAAATGGCCCAGTGAAAAGACAAATTCATTTTGTCTACAGGCACTGATTGGTCAAAGCAACACCAATCTAACAGACCTCTGATTGGCTACTTTCAAAGCACTGTTTGGTATGAGTGTTACTGATTTCATCTGAATCTCAATTCTAAATATTTTGTACTCTGAGGAGTGTCAAACGAAAAAGGCCATTCAGTACTAAAATGTTTTCGCTTTTTCATTCAGAAGTATTTTTGCTAGACCATATATCGCTATCTTGCGTGGAAAACAGAAGACTTTCAAGAGGGGATTTTCACCCAATCAGTGAAAAACACGTGAGGACTTTACTCCTTGAGTTTTCATATCCTTGCTGCAAATAATGCATGATTAGGTTATTTTCGGCAAGTATTACCACCTAATATTGCAAGATTACATTTTCAAAATAAGCCAATGGAATTCTTTAATGACAACTTAAATTCAACACATCCCGCCACTTCAGCATGCCACAGCTTCCTTGACCTCCATATTATAACCAGTTAATATTTTCTTCACATAAACACCTTTATTCCATGCATTTATAATTTGGACGGGTATCCCATTTTCAATTACTGAGTAATCACCCCTCATGCACGGCATGACTGTGACAGGTCACCATCTATCACAAATTAACCAGTTAAATAACCAGTCTCTACAGCTTGCATTTAAACCATTTTAAATCGTGGCTGAAAAGTGACCTAAGACAACGACAAAATATGAAATGAATTCACTCCAGGTACTTCAAGAACCCACGTCACTAGACATGTTAAACATGGAGAACCAACGTATCTATAGGGGGTATCTCAAATACTATGTTTTGTTAAGAAAATTAGTTTATGTTTGCCTTAACTGAAATGGCATTAGGACAGGGCAACTGAATTAAGTCTATGTATATCTTCAGGTCTGCTACCCTTTTTTACTCAAAATGTTCAACAACTGTTCTTTACTTTCTCAAAATATGTATCCAGAACGCTCCCCAAATGTTTTTTACTTAGTCAAATTGTTCCCCAACTTGTCCTTACTTTCTCAAATTGCTCCCCAACTTTTCCATATTCAAATAAATATTCCCCAACTAGAACTTATGTTTCTAATATGCTCCCCAACTTGTCCTTACTTTCTCAAATTGCTCCCCAACTGTTCCATATTCAAATAAATATTCCCCAACTAGAACTTATGTTTCTAATATGCTCCTCAACTTGTCCTTACTTTCTCAAATTGCTCCCCAACTGTTCCATATTCAAATAAATATTCCCCAACTAGAACTCATGTTTCTAATATGCTCCCCAACTGTTCCTTACTTTCTCAAACTCTTCACCAGCTTAAACTTAGAAAAAGAATTTTACCATATTTAAGAATCTTGAGCTGCTTGCCGTGGTTTTGTGATTAAGGAATCGGACTCACATGCCAGAGGTTGAGGCAACGGGAGACCACCCCTGTAAATGTGTTCTCTCTCCAGGACATTTCTCACTCTTGCTGGGCAACAAGCTACGCTCGAAATCGAGTATGCCACCAAAAAAAAGCAAAAAAAAAGCTGCTTGAAAGTTAAATTTGCAATAAATTATGACGTAATAAAGCAAATTTCGTAGCACATATGCTTTAATGTAAGCTTTGGAGTACAGGCTACGTACTCTGGCACTGAACTGGAGAGCAGTTACAACAGAGAGTCATTATCAATTTACAAGCACAACAAGGAACAACATCAAAGAGAGGTTACTGTGCTTTATAAATTTTAACTAATAAACTTTTTCTTAACTCTTAAGAACTTTAAACTAATAAATTTGATCACATTATCAAAAAAAATTTTGTCATTAGGTAACTAAAGCCATGTCTTAACGTTCAAAATAACACCGTTCCCGATAGTTTTCAGGTAACAATTGAAATCTAACTATCGGCAATATCCATTATTGGATTGTTGCCTTGGATTTTACTCGTCATTGTTGATAGTGAAGCCATCATGGCTCCACAACGTGGGATCGTAAATTTAACATTGATCATTTTAAATTTACCATGGCTTGGATATGTTTGTTTACGTGTAATAGGTGACTCTGAATTTGAACTTCATCTCAGAGAAAGCCTTCTTATTTCCAAACTTAAACCTGCTTTGAATATTAACCAAAGTTCTACTCCTTTGTCTCTCTTCTAATTCTTCCTTTGGGACTTTCC
>JAAAKL020007735.1:0-16587 GCA_010016065.2 Carybdea cf. marsupialis auct. non (Linnaeus, 1758)
ACCTGTAGCAATTGTAGTAGTTTAGTAGAAAAGTTGTCAAGCAAGAAAAAAAGACTGCCAAGAACCAAGAGGTAATTTGGATACTATTTTGCAGATTGCTGTTTTATAAAACTAAGCATCGCATCGCCACACTACATGTATTATTATTAGAATTTATAGTCACCATCTCTATTGTATTCAGATTCAAATCGAGCCTTTGTCGAAAAAGGTGCTAAGGCGGATTCAGATTTATCGTCAAGGCCATATGTCGACACAAAGAATTCAATAGATTACACTAATCATTTGAGTTTGTTGATAGTTTAAGGTCATATCAAGTGCTCCCGTGTAGATCGTTGGAAAATAATGGCAGTCCTGATAAATGAATGTTGTAGTTTTTATTAGAACATCAAAATGTACGCGCTTGGGTCTGACACTCGGAACCCTAGTTTCGATTTCTTGCACTGCTATGTGAGATGATATGATACATCTATTTCGTACTGGGTTGCACTCATGGTGTGCAAAAGACGGTTCCACCCGCCTTTGGGCTGTTTTTCACGTGACGTAAAATATACAACGTTAAACGAAGAGCTATCATTATAACTCCAACCCTACTCCCTCCAACTACTTCTACTTATCGTCTAACATGATTGCTAGCTTTTCTACAAATTCAATCGGCTATTTTAACTTGATCCCATTGCGTGTCAGATCCCTTAAGTTTGGGCAAGAACAGTCGTAAAGACAGACCGCTACCCTAAACATACAGCACTCTTCGTATGGGTATATCAATACATACTGCATTAAAACTATGGTTGAGGGTGTGTTGAACGAAGAACGTAGGACCTGTACCACAAATAAGCAGAATTGGATCCCAATTAATACAACAATTTATACAAAGCTTAACCGATCCGTGTATTGGATGAAACTGCAAAAAGTGGTGGATTCATTCTATTGTGTGCGCGGGATGAGGAGCCGGATCACGATACAACTCCGTAATTAAAGTTTTTGCTTGTAGTACTCTATTAGGCAGATAAACATAGGAATTACTTGGAATGGTGACATCGAATTTATCCAATGGCCATTAACACGAACAGGCAGGCCAGGATGTACTCTTGAAGATTTGAAAGTCCATGAACACTTGCTGATAGTACACCCCTAGAATATTTATATCAGTCTCCAATACTTCAAAAAGTTATTGGGACTTCCATACTATCAGAGAAAAGTTGCATCAATGCCTGACGTGTTGGCACAAACTTGTAGTCTTGTACATCATAATTAATAACAATTGTGACTTAAAACCTGCAATTCCCATTCAATTGAGGTCTCTTACATATGACAGGAAACTTTAAAACTTTGGTTTGATTTGATTTAAGCAATATGAACCAGAAAAATCCAGTTCCACACTCCTACCAGCAACAATACCTCCATTGAAGTAATTGACCTGACCTCATCAGCTATAAAAGGCTCACTATCAAGAGCAACTTCGGTTACCCAATACGTGCTACTTAAGAAGGCGCACAGAAAGTGACACGTCGAAATAACGTTAAAAGTATTTGCGTGTCATGTTTCAGAAGTCTATACCTAAGGGTAGTTGATAGTGCGTGACAGTTGCCTTCGGCTAAGAGCAATTGTATTGGGCCGTACCTTGTAATAAAGTGAAGAAGCGAAACAGGAAGAGAGGCAAGAAAAGTGGGTAAGGGTAAAAAGAAAGTAGAAGGGGAAGAAAAGGAAGGAGAGCGGGAAGAAAGGAAAGGAGAGCGAGAAGAAGAAAAGAAGGGAAGAGTGACGAAAAATGAGAAAACTTAAAGGGACAACAATAGAGGCAGTGTGCAGAGGCGAGGACGAAGAAGAAGATAAGAGGGAAATCAAGTGCGCAAAATAGGGAAGAAAGTGGGGAGAAAAGCAAGAAAACAAAGAGCAAAGATGGGATAAAAAAGAAGGATAATAAGAAAGAGAAAAAAGGACGAAGATCAGATTAAACAAATATAAGCAAATAAAAAAACAAGGGGAGGGGTTAAGTAAAGTAGGAAGAGGATTGATAGAAGACGAAAAAATGAAATACAAACAATTCTACAAACACACTTAACTTACCTTAATTTCATCGATCATCAAAGACATGTCGTAACTCATGTAAAAATCCCTTTCTTCGATAATAATTGGATATGTGGCCACAGTCTTTCCCAGGATTCGATATATCTAAATTGGGGAACATTGTACTACATCTGGAGCTGTAAATTTACTAAAGAGTAAACCGCTTAACCCTAAACTCCTTCTAATGTCATCATGTGTACCACACCAAGAAAATTTTGTTTTGTTGACTTTGGCATTGCTCGACACCATCGCAAGAAATCTAAAGATTTTTCTGAAGGAACGGACGATTACCCCTGATTACAAAATTCTAGTCTATTCAAGATTGTTTACAAGTTAAGACGACTGAATTCGTAAAAA
Organism: Carybdea cf. marsupialis auct. non (Linnaeus, 1758); assembly: GCA_010016065.2. Classification (NCBI taxonomy): domain Eukaryota; kingdom Metazoa; phylum Cnidaria; class Cubozoa; order Carybdeida; family Carybdeidae; genus Carybdea; species Carybdea cf. marsupialis auct. non (Linnaeus, 1758). The sequence continues at coordinate 2,425 of JAAAKL020007735.1, forward strand.
ACTGCGGCGCTACCTCCATGCAACCAGTTCTTAGGCCATAATGATCTTCCACTGTTTTCTAAACTTTGCAGTTTACAAAGTACGAAATTTTGTTTCCGATGTTCTTGAACCCCATCCCTGCAACCACAGAATGGAGCCCTTGATACACTGCCATATAAATGACAATGTTAATAAGCCACAGATATGATATATTACAGCTTAGGAAGATTGTAAGGAAAGAATAGTAATTGAAAATCTAAAACGGGGAGGTGCTGGAGGTGCATGAGGTGCGCTTTTGGAAAGACTTTTGACCGAAACGGTGTCTTATACACGGTCTTAGCATGGAAGGTAAAGATGCCTGTTCCGCCTAAAGTTTCCAAAGCAAAATTAATTGAACTTACTGTACAGAAGGGTTTTAGATTTATATTTAGACAAAAGACTACCTTTTCCGATATTTTCTGAAATTTGGGTTCACGTAAGATTCGGAGACCCATCTCCAATAATTTCATTGTAAATTAAACCCGTAACCACTGCAAACCACGCTCTCTTTCACCATTTTATAGCGGATGCTATGTACCCTGACCTCACTGCGATTGTGGCCTTGCTGCAGTCCTATAATATGTGGCTTCCTAATGTTAAGGTGAAAACATGGAGGGCCCTTCTTAATATAACTTCCAAACCTGACACAGCAAAGTTAATTAATTTACAATTGGATATTTCCAAATAAACAGTACTTTCTAAGAGGATATTTAAAACTGTATTTTGTTTTCTGGGTGCGCCATACCTGGACCATCGAAGTTTTGTAGTCAGATATATGCTTGCTAAACATATTGATAACAATCCTCATAATTTTTAATGTACTTCTAAACAGTGGCGGTGTTAGAGGTAGCAGAGTCCTGGGCATTATGAAGTTTCCGGGGCACTATGAAGTCACACAAAGCAACGCAGCGCAGGCGAGATAGTGCAGCAGAGGGTCTGGCGGCAGTGTATTCCGTCACTTGCTCATATTTCCGACTCTCCACCTACTTCCACGAAATCAATTTGGGCATATACATCGATCTTTTTTCTTAACGTTTAAGTGCCGGGACCTAATGGAAGGCGCTACGCTCTTGAAGAAGGCCCAGATATCCCTCGAACAACCGCCACTGGTACTCAATTACCTTGCTAGTTCCCAAAGCCCCTATTGGGCGGTTTGGTCTTCCAGTCAGTCCCAGTTTCTTGTTGACACCCAGCTTTCCATAGACCTTCATAATGGAAAGATGCGACGAAAGTTAATAGATGCTGTGGAACCTTTACGTGCAAAAGAACAGTGCATGTAAAATATTAGCTAATCATAGACGAAACTTGAGTTGATTGCATTTAAGATCAGTGGCATACAAGAAATTAGTAACATGTTACTAGCACACTTATGTATGATAATGATCATGTATAATTAAAGACCCTTCTCGTTAGAAGACGATTATCCCCTCTCATTGAATAGATGCTGTATCCTGTGCTATTAATAGTAGTAAGATATAAAAATAGTCATTGAAGTGGCTGTTTGACGTATCATGGTATTACATATTAAAGATAAGGGTTTGAAATTTATCTATGAAATAAATGAAGATTAACACAACCACGGACACTTTCTTACCCGAGAGTCAAAATAGTAGGAACAAAATGAAGAGAATAGGGAAATGAACATTGGAAGTAAGGGTTTTGAAAGAAGGGTGATTGGTGGCAGGGTGCCTTCACCAGAAAAGGTGACGACAAAGAGGCCATTTATAAGGCACTTGTAGAATTGTTGGAATTGAAACTGAGTAGGTTTGCCCAAAAGAGAAGGCATGTAAAGTTGGTCATTGTAAAAGTGAAGATGGGGATTGGGCGAAAGAAAACGTCAGCCAACAAACGTTATGAGGGAGATCTATGGACCTGGTTGTCGGCAGACGCAATAAGGGAGCGAAAAGGTACGCGACATACCTCGCCTAGCACAGCTTTAAGTGCATAGCATCGATTTTGATTTCAGAAGGACGGCGATGTTAGAGAGGGCATCGACAGGAGGTGTGAGACATCCCAGTTTAAGCATTTTAAACAAAATTTTCGTCAAACATTAAAAGGAAAAGGTGGCAAACCTTCACTAAGTATCCTGGTCTGCATATCAAGATTGGCTGCAACTCTTTCGGTGTTTGTGTAACAATGCCGTAGGTTGCCAAAGCAGATTGAAGGCTAATGGTTAAAAACAACACCAAAGACACGGATGACAATTCCCGGTTACGATTTACAAAAGTAGGTAAGCCATAGCAATGGAGAAAATATATGAGTGTGTTTTCATAAATTTGTGAAACCCGTATCATACCAAACTGAGCAAAATACGACGATGGTACGTATTACGTTAAATACAATTGCACTATACTAATCATACTTCCCTATCTTACACCGACATTCTGAAATTGTCACCATGCAATCAAGAGTGTCTGGCAGTGCAAATTTGAAGGTTAGAGTTCATAGTTATCATGGTGTAATCAAGATGTAATCAATCAACTGTCCCAGTAAGCTAATTCTGATCGGTGTCTCACGATGTTGTACAGCCGTGAAAAAACAAATTTCAGACACGTTCATTTTTACACGGTCATTTTTACACGTTCATAACACAAAGCTCGGGAATTACTCACTCAAGAACACTCTTACGAAGAGTCAGTACAAACGACTAACATATTCCAGTTCCAAGGCAGATTTTCTTAATGAAAAAGGTATTCGTCTTAAAGCAGAAATTATCTGAATAGCAAAATATTTCATAATTCGACTCTTGAAACAACTTTATTGGTGTAGTTTATTTCATACATTTTCGCACCTGGTTTCAAAACAATCTGCAAACGTACGGTAAAAAAGTTAAGCAAACCAACTTAAAGACCTAATGAAATCTTTGCGAGCCTTCAAATATTACCCTTGGCCCCTAATTGTTGATCTTCGATGCTTTCAACAGTGACTCGCCACAAATCTAAAGAAATTTCAGCAGAAATGAAGGGTGCTGACTGTCTAAAGTATATCCACGGCCAATTATTCAACAAAGCAAAGATAATAAATTGAATGCAATATAATTCGGTCCTGTGAATGTCCTTTATTGGTACAAATATCGTCATTTGGCAACGGCATACTTACTAACGATTCTCTGCTATCAGGCAAACTTGAATCATAAGATCAGACCCAGTTGCCTAGAGAGGAACGGAAATCTTTTCATTAAAAAAAGGGCCGATAGACTTAAAATCAGAGGCAATATATAGGATTATCCACAAGAAAACTTATCACACTTGGGAAAAGGTAAAAACTGCCTACAGTAGGAACCGAAACATCACTACCGAAATTATTTTATAAGTATAAACTACGCAAGGATATTCGTTATCCCCGATAATAAAATCGTTGCACGAAAAGCAAAATTCAGCGTCTTTTTATCATATTTCGGATTATGTCACCATAGATGTCCAGTTGTAAACATCAGTTGATACATTAGAAAATATTAAGTACGTTTAATCAAACAAATATCAACGTCAAAACAGTTAATTGAGAGAATGGCAGCTATCACGCCTCTGAGTGTCGTAAGAAAAATGCAAAATAAATGAGGGAATCCTTCTATACTAGCTTATCTTACAAATTTAGCCGAATTTACCATTTCAACTACAGGTAGATTGCGCTCATATGAAAACTGAGAGCAATTCGCTGGCATTAGTTTCGTCGGCAAAATAATATTTGCTTTCCATCTCGCAAATGGATACCGCCATATCGGTACCAAGAGCACGGGGATAAGTCATTGCAGCATATCTCTCCTAGAAGCTCAACATCGTGGCTCATAGTATAGGGCTGTCGATTCGACAAACTTTGGATTATAAACCAAAGTAAACAACTAGGATAATTTTTTTTATTTTTTATATTTCACCCTGCTCACGGCCGAAGCCACTACTAGGAAGGGGTTACTTTCCCCCTTCATTATACTCATGCTCTTTATGCTTGCAGTCCCCTTCCTGTCCTATCTCTCGAAATATAGTTTCCCACTTCACGAGAGGAGATGACAGAGCAAAGTACCTCCTGGATCGTGGCAGGAAAGCTCAGGGTTGATATTATGTCACTTTGATATTATGCCTCCATTATATTTAAAGCAATGTGTGAAGTGAAGGTGGTTGGCTGTGTTGCAGGCACTAAAAGGAAGTTGATACCCAAAGCCACAGCTTGCAAGGCATGGTTTACACGTCGATTACAAGATAGTTTCGTCAAATTAATTGGAACGACTTGATGTAAGCCCAAGCATTTTAGTGTTATCAAGTTTAAGTAACTTCACACATGTACAAACCGAAAGAAAGGAAATAATGCATGAAACCTACCTAGCTTACTCTGCACGATTGGTACCTTCAGCACAGGCTGATTTGCAAACCACTGATCTCTAAAAAACACTGAATCGAGCATCTTCCGTCTGAAAGTGAGGTCAGTCGCTGGGCGCCATTTCAGTCCCCATGTAACAAAGCGTGTAAACAATGTTACGTAACATGGTGGACTTTCCAAGATTATTTTAACTAATGGGGGTTAGTACTCTTGTCTACACTTTTTCGTTGTTGGTAACAAAGGAAAGCTCGATCCAGTAGTTTTTATAGAACAGTGTTTGCAACCAAAATCGTTTGAGTTTACTCTCTACATGAAAATTAACTCTAAGTCATAAACAACACCATTCAATAACGCTCACCAAAAACATATTCGAGTATGTGGAAAGTCACGTATGTCACTCATAACTTCATAATCATTTTACCAAGACTACAAAAAGTCCTTCCCTTTACATTCGCCATGCAAGAACCCCACTATGGCAATGCGACTGGGATACCAGATTATATGAGAAGTTTGAGCCAGAGAATTATCTCTTTACAAAAAAATGAGGAGACGTGAAAATATTTGTGTGAACGTAACACCAGATATAAAAGGAAGAGATTACAAAAACACACCTGGAAAGACGAGTATCTGTAGTTGATTACGTTTAAGGAACTGTGAGCTTTTCGGTACGCATATCTTGCCAATGGATCCAATTCTGCCGGGGTTACCAATCCGTCCGCTGCCAAGTAGGAAGAGATTTTCAGTCAAATAAAGTTTTCAATGTAAAGGAATAGCCTGTTTGGGGGTTAAGTATGATAACTATGGCCAATGGTTGACAGGCTATGGACACTAGTTGCATGGTCTTAAAAACTATGGACATTAAAGGCACACAACGCAATGTTTTGGCCGGTAACTTACTAGTTTGTCTAACATCTAAAAAAATGGCAAAATAAGATCCTTCAAGTGGTACTGTCTTATTTCTATATAATGGACCTTTCCTTAGTACATGACGTGGCGAACTTTTTGCGTTTGAGAGGAGCCATTCCCCGATAACATTCCTTTGAAGATAAAGAAAAATGGCCAGAAATTCCTAGTAAAGAGAAACCAATGTCTATACGATTATGTAACTAATTAATAGACAATCACGGCTATTCCAAAATCCATATTTTACTGGATAAAAATAATGGCCACTCCCTTGTTAACTGGTCAAAATTTGCCTTCACCCCAAGAACTCTCCCCCAAGAACCCTCCCACAAATAATCCGTCCCTGTGTACATAATATCAGATCGACCAACCATCAAGTTGAACGGAGTCGCCACTCCAGTTCAATAGTCGTTGATAACGAGATCACTTTGACGAATTAAAACTTCATAGTCAGACAATGTAATGTATAAGGTTTAAAGGGCACCTAATAACTTCGCCACGATGTATAAGGCTTGACCCCACAGAAAGATATCCGGATCATCATTAGGGAATCTCCGACAAGATCCAGGTGAGATGCGCTCTTCTTCAATGTGTTCCATTGGTACGTAGTAATACATCGGCAGAACCATACCTGAAGACAAGAGTGAAGACAAATAGGAGAGAATAAATCTACTATATCATTATCCAAGCTAAAAAATTTGCAATTAAATGGTGTGGTAGTGTCTTAACCAACGGGTCTTTGTCCAATGCCGTTTCTTAGGAAAAAGGAGAAGTTTTGCATGTTGTTCTAACCTAAAACTCTAGATCTTCACGGACATCTTTTGCTCTGCACGCCACACCAACAGAAAACTATTCTTAAATTTGCCTCAACTACACATGGTTGCCTTCCCTCTCCCCGCCACACAATGGCGTTGTGCCTTCTAAATGAAAGAAAGCTAGCGTTGTATTCTTAAAATTTAATGAGATAGATCCTGGTATTTCTACTACCTGAAATCTGTTAGCTCTAGAAAAATCCGCAAGCCTTGCAAACTGATGCGCCGAAGAATAACGCATCATTCCGCCGACAAAACTACGCTCCGCGGAAAAGAAACGAAATTCATACGTCAACAAATTAAGGTCGCATATAAACGTGATTTTCCCACTCAGTTAATCAGCCGTAACAGCGGATGCCATCAGCAAAGTGTTTAACCTAAAAGGAGTTAGCGTGACTTTGCATGGGATAACACCACCATTGGATCCATTGGGTATGATACTAGATACAATAGCCATGCCACATTTCTTAGCATAATGTTAGCACTTACCTTCGGACGTCTCCTCAAGCAATGATTCGATCGCGGTCATATACCTTTTTGCGTCTTCATTATTGCCATCAAACATAGCTTGGATACATGAAGAAAGCAAAAATTCCAATATTGTACAATATCACAAAAAAATTTTGATAAAGACATATATACGTTCGTAAAAAAATATATGGGATATGAGGGGTTTTCGGGCCCCTTCGTGCAACTTCGCAACTGTAATTCCTCCGATGACGAGTTTCACCTCAACTTTAGTACCATCCTTTGCTACTCAAAAAGGCAAAAATATTTCTTTTAAATTCCTATAGATGGTTGACTATTTTGCCTTTTGTATACCAAGGACAGCGGTCGAGGATGGTTAATACGACGTTTCCGTAAATTTGGTACCTTCTTAAGAGAAACTGTTCAAATTTATTTGTTTGTAAATACCTCATGACGAACAAAATAATATATAACATTATTTGATTCTAAATATAAGAATACACTGGAGGGAATTGAATGGAAAATTTTAACTCTAAAAATGGTCAGTATTAGCTGTTCGTACGAGATGTAGCAATCACATATTTTCAACTCAGCAGCTGGGTTTGGAGAACAACTGATTTCGCATAAACAGTGTTTCGGGTGTGCGCGTTGTTGCTCGCTATACGTTTTGTACATCGGCAGGTTGAAAGGAGCACTTCAAATTGATAATTTTAATAAAATTGTTAGAAAAAGGAAGGGTTATTTGGTATTCTGAAAGTTCAAGTGGAAGGTAAAAATAAATAATCAATACTATACACGTGGTGTCACATGTATACATTGTTGCAGCACTTTCCGTTATACATTGAATAGCATTGTCCAGGAGAATATCATTATCAATCGAGTGTAGTGGCGCACATGTAAATAACATTACACCTGCATGGTGATAGTGCAGATTATAAAGGATGTAAAAGCTGAGCTGGGGGACTCAATAAAACTGATGCGAAATGGCATTACTAATCTTTTTAAAGCCTACCCTGGATGGTATAAAGAGCAACTTTAGGGTGAAATGATAACGCGTATAAAGCGTCAAAAGTGTCACTATGCACTTACCTTCAAACTGGCTGTCTAAAAGGAGAACACATTGTGGGTAACATTTTGCCCAGTTCCCAGATCTTAACGAAAATGATGTTACTTGGAAGAAAAGCCTCTCATTATGCACGCATCTTCCACAACAGAAGGATGATATGTAATTAAGACTCACAGATTCGATTAATCATAGCACTCCGAATTGTGCAGTTCGAACCTCTCATGTTCACGCGGAGAACGTTCCAATCGCTTTACAGAGAGAGTATTGACCTTTAAAAGCAAACTCATTGCTTCAAGGTGAAAGCTGTATAATTCTGTCGTACAGTGAATCAAATAAACACCTTTTGAAAACAAATAAACACTTTTGAAAAAAATGACAACCTCATACTTAGTTTTAAACGGTTCCTCTGCTACCTGCTGTTCTTGCTACCCTAATGTATTTTAGATTAGACGTTCTGTAAATTGTTCTATTTACAGTGGGGGAGGCTACTGGATATCTTAGTTTTGGTCCATCGAGCCACCACCCATGGCCCACGCATTGACGTGGCCTCGTGCTTCCATACAAGAATAATTACAATATTTTTCTGCAGAATATTAATCTCTTGAACTATTTTTGGCGCCTAATGATCCTTCCTTGCACCACTTCGCACGAACCTTTTGGCAATGCGCACTACCAACTTTATTCGGTTCGACCTACCTTCAATCGCCAGGTAGACGAAAAACAACGGCCATTCACTTTCCACTCCGTCAAATTGCTAAATGAGAGTAAAGATACTACTTACATGACATCGATTGGTAAATATAAGAATTTTTGTTAACGACAAATAATTTTAATTGACAGTAAGAACGAAATGAAGAATTGCCAAAGTTATGGAGTTGTAATGTAATATAAAATCTCTATAATTATATATGCTTTAAAAAATTGGTACGATCAAGCTAACCTTTAAAATCTTGGAAATTACTTGAAAGTATTAAAAGAGGTCCATCGATTATTTGATTATTAAAAACCCACCTTCCTTCCTCTATTAAATTTTCAAAACATCACTCGAGTCGATCAACAATTACTGATATATGAACAAACGGAATCTAGTCTTCAGATGCTAACATTATGCTTACAGGTAGAAAAGAAATTGAATGTGTCATGATAGTTGGGTTTCTAAGTATCTAATCCGGAAGAACTGTGCTTCCAGCCCCTCACATCAATATATTTTGATTCCCTTTGCTTGACAATTTGTTACATGAATTTGCGCCCGTGATTCTACCCCTGCTAAGTTTAGCACCCACCCTGCCAATTCTCACGAGTACAAAACTTTACGTCGCTAACAACACCAACTCGATAATCAAGTATGCATAATAATGCAACTTCCACACAATTCTAATTACGAAGCATAGGCGCCGACTACTTGGGGGCTCGAGCTTCCCCCAGAGAAAGGCTACGTGGGAGACCAGCCCCTTCTGAAAAATCGTCCTTTTTGTTTTAGACAAGCTGCTCTTATTGTTTTCCACTTGTTACACAGTATATAGTAGGTATGTCATTTTCATCAATTGCCATGAGTGTCAATTAATTGTCAAGTACGGAAATAGAAGTCTTCGTTCACATAAAACAATCATAAATTGCTGTAAAAGTCAGGAAACCGCACCACAGTACTAACAGAAAACAGATGATTGAAACAAAAATATATATTTTCAAATATAATTTGAACGGAAGCATTTCGAGATTTCACTGAGCATCAAATTGAGCCTTTTGTTACGATAAGATGGATACATTTCTGATACGTAGAGATAAAACGAAGGAAGGACGAAGGTTTTTAAAAATTTTCATGCTTAAGCTTACCCACCTCCTCCCCCCTCTCCTGGGAAAATTAAAACTCGGCGCCTATGTCAGGAAGGCACACTGCTTGAATAAATTACGAATAACGAAAACGAAGATGGCATTCACGGTATCTTAACGAACTCAAGCGCAAAATTTCAATTGTCGAACACAATTATGATCTCTGTGTGCTGTCCCACATTTATCGAGCATCAATTTGAATCTTAATAAATGCCGAATGTCGTAAGTGACACTGTTGACATGACCTGCATTATTAAGAGCCTTTTTCTTTTCTTCCAGGAACATTGACAAAATTCACAGCAGATCAGCATTGAAGAAGTCATTGGAGAAGTAGTCATATGGAAATAGTGGCAGCGAAGGGAACTCTTGAGGGGTATATTATCAGTGCATTCAAGCGAAAAGCCATGTGGTGAGGCTAATATTTTTATCGACAACCCCTGTTGCCTAAGCCTAGACCTAGATAAGCAGCTAGTTTAAAACGATGAAAACAAGAGGACGTGTTGAGCTGGAGTAACACTAAATCGACAGTTCGAGCAGGTGATCTGCTACAGTTACTACGTTTGTTCGGAAATGAAAGAAGGCAATGCGTTCTTCGATTCTTATCAATACAGTTGGCCTTATCTCGTGGTAGAGATTGGCACCTCTGATTAAAACCAGCTTTCTGTTGAACAAATTTGCAAAATCTGACGAGCTGTGTGACCCTTTTCGACCTCGCGGGAAGAAAACATCAAATTACATCACGTAGAAGTCTCTATGCTTGGCTCACGCCATCCAAACACGAAAGGCAATCACAGCTAGGGTTGCAAGGCCGACTCTATCCTCTAATCTGTTCAGATAAGAGCAAGTTTAATTAATTAATCAAGTAGGAAAAGTGAATCTTCAAATTTGACTTTTACGAGACTCAGGAGAGTATGATTTACAGCAAGCTCTCCATATGTATTTGCCGTAATGTAATATAAGGTCAGAGACTGATTTTGGCAATGCCAACAAGCAAAGTGCTACAAGAGAAGTAGGGGCGGTGCTTCAGTCCCCCTTCTTTGCTAAGAACCAACTTTCACTCCCTTGTTAATATATCCCGTGAGATGGCAAGTAGCACCCTGCCCAATGCATACCTCAAAAAGTGATGCATTGTCGGCATGGTGATAGCATAACACCTATCTGAATAGAACTGTAGGAGCATCAGTCCATTTACCTCGAGTACAACCTAAGGTTATGCCTACGCATTATATTGCGATCATTCAGAGGTAATGGCAATGAGTACATAGATTTTTTCGGACTTGACAAGAGTAAAAGAAGATCAAGGACTTTTGCTCTCGGAAATGAAACTCATATTACCAAGCCATGTACATACCTTTAACTCTGATCGATCATAGTATTTCTTGTTTTTATTCTCAAGAACTGTTCCAAATCCATCCCGTACAAATCGCTTCATGCCGTAACTTCCCTAAAATAAAAAGATAAGAAACGTTATTTGGTTAAATAGTGACTGTATCAGTCCATTACATACCTACACGTGCCGTTAAGGCTTACATTACTCACAAGTCGGACGCTCAGTTTGACCTTCGGAGGTCTTTGCTGTCCTTCTTTTCTTTCGCAGACACCTAAACTTAGATCAGAGTATCATTTTTGCAGTAATACAGAAGAAAGCCTGCTAGGCATATCTCGCCATCCTAAAGAACCATACATCATACCGATGTATGTTAGACTACGACAATGGCTTCTATCTTTGTACTCGATATTCAGACTCCGGTATGCTGGACCATGCCCTTGTATCTCCAATATAACTTGGTTCATTACGTGTATCTTTGCATTGCGGCAGCCTTTTCCAATTTTCACCTGCTTGAAGCATGAACATAATATGAACTTTTAACATAGGAGAACATAAGAAGGATAATCTACAAGCCAAGTCCACACACAGAGATACCTGATCACGAATCCTTTGAAACACTGTATAAAGATCGTTCTTCACTACCGAAATCCACTGACAACAAATACTTATGTAGCGTTAAGAGTTGTATTTTTAATGTAACAGATATTTCATTGCATGTTTCAACACTAAGCACCGTTGAATAGGTAAGGGTGCTTCGAAACCTTCAAAAAACGCAGTCAATTTTGCCAATTAAAACCGAATCGAAATAAAACATAAACTCAAAGTTGTTCAAAGGGATTATAGTCTCCACATTCGCATACGATGCTGATTTATTCAGACACAAATTGAACGGCAGTAAGACTAATGGCTCACAAAATCCTTGAAGTTCGATGGTAAGTCCCCAACGATGAAAATCTCCGAAGAATTAACCATGCTAAATGTAGCAAAATAGTGACAAACTTTTGTTTCCTTTTCTCTGGAAGCACCTTTCGAATGGCAGATAACTTTCTCGCCAAGAAAACAAGACCATGAACACCAATAGATGGAATGAGGAGGGGGCCTCCAAAGCAAAATGAGATAACGTCAATTGAGGAAGAAGTGTGAAAATGACACATAAATCAGTTCAAGCTCCTGAGTCCTCCTAACAACTAAACGAAATGGCGGGAAATGGTACGCCACTGGCGACTGTTAAAAGGAATAAAATAGCAAAGTAGGCGATGGAAGCCTTGTTTTTCTTGCTTATTTGCAAGTGTTTGATCTTAAAGGTTCCTACACGGCTGTATATAATGACCCATCAATACAATACTTAACCCATCCCATACAGTCAAATGCATTCAGTACATCAATCTTACCATTAAGGTGTCGAGAATTGTCTCCTTGGTTTCTATCCTTAAGCTGATATCATCTATTGCAAAAGCTGGAAATCCAGTGATAGTCAGAAGAGCAGCATCAGTTCCCTTAAAAATAACAACAATTCTCTTCATATCCTACTTCTTACTACATAACAAGTACAAGTAAATCCCTGAAGTAATAGAAAAAAGGACTTTGAAAGACACAGGTCTTCCTGCTATTGGGGTCACACTCATGGAAAGGGTCCTGCAGCGTATGCATTTTGAGCCCGGGAGTTACCCAAAGATCAAAGTTTAACCATGGCATCAGTAAAGAGAGGAGAGCATTGAAAATGTTCACTTCTATTTGAACAAAGTTTACAAATCGATCAAGAGTAAAACAAGACACTGAAAAAGTGAAAAAAACTTGGAATGAAAACGTTTTCAGCTTTTGAATTTAACCAAGTCTATAGAAAATACAAAATGTAACATTCTGTTAAAGATGCCATGCCGATGTTTCCTTTCCATGTTTCTTGGAGGGCGTTATTCAAAATTATCGTTTGAATATAAAATACCTATTTAAAGGAGTGAGCCCATTCGAATAAATACGGACCTCTCTTTCTAAGGTCAATATGAAATTTAAAAACATGAGTTTTGATGCAACACTCTCTGATGATGTCAGTTTCTACTAAGTGTTACTTCTATTTCCCTAATCGACAAACTACAAGATAAAAAAGTTCTGGAGCCATGAAAAGCTTTGCAACCGCTCCTGTCCATGACTTATATTTTACAAACTTGACGTTAAAAATTAAGAACTTCTGTTTCATTGGAGTCTGAAGAACCTACGGAAAAATTGCAACCCCAAAAGACAGTTAGAAACTAGGCTGTATACAAGCAAAAGCACTTGACCTAACAGAAATTTAAACTTTGGCTAGTAGAAAATTATAAAGATTTAAAGGCAACAATTTGCAGTATCTACGGTGCGGTATTTAGAGCTGCATTGTGTTTTTTCGTCTCCCCAAAACTGGACGACGCAAAGAGAGGCCAAACAAGCTTGGTTAGACCACCCCTCGGTACGCTGTTCGTTCGGTCAGCTGTTATCGCTGTAAGAAAGAAATCTAACTGTAAAGTGACCCCATTATTAAACGCAAAGCATTTTTTAAAAATCGGGAATATTATCTCTGTGCAAGTGTTAAAAAATACTAAACAATTTCATAAACAATTTAATAGCGCATTAAAATTTACAACTTATTACCAAATTTAGAACTTCGATTCAAGCAATACTAAACTGAGAATTTTGAATTCCTTGGTGAAACCTACAGCTCTTCCAGTTCTGCTGCTACGTATAGAGACTGCAGTATATTCCTATCAATTCTTTTGGGACAAATGAGATTAAATTTTCCGGCTAGTGATGAAGTAAAGATTACACTATTCTTAGGTAATGAAGTTTTGCAGACAACAGGAAGAATACAAGGCTTGGTCAACTCAAACACTTGACATCATGCAATGGTCGCACGGGAAGAGAGGGTATCATGCAAGCAAACACAGCTTCGCGACGTGACCGTGAAACCATAGTTACTAAACAAATTGTTGTTTTAGTTGCATATGATCAACACCACCACCACTACAATAACCACTATCCACGATGTTACTGTCGTCGTCGTCGTTGTCATCATCATTATCGTCACCATCGTAATCGCCGTTGCCATTATCATCATCGTCATTATTGTCATCATCGTCATCATTGTCATTATCGTCGTCGTCGTTATCATCATAATGATCATCACCATTGTCACCCTCCTCCTCACCGTCATCAAATTATCATAATTTTCATCATCAACATGATCATCATCATCATGATCATCATCATTGTCATCCTCCTCCTCCTCCTCATCATCATATTATCATCATTGTCATCATCATCATGATCATCATCATTGTCATCCTCCTCCTCCTCCTCATCATCATATTATCATCATTGTCATCATCATCATGATCATCATCATTGTCATCCTCCTCCTCCTCCTCATCATCATATTATCATCATTGTCATCATCA
>JAAAKL020007736.1:0-12464 GCA_010016065.2 Carybdea cf. marsupialis auct. non (Linnaeus, 1758)
AGTGAGCCTTGATCGAACCTCTTACTAAGCATGCTTTGAGCACACTTTACCTTGAGATAGCGAGCATGCTTGAAGACTTTTTTGCAGAAACTATACGGTTTTTCTTTTGTTCATTCAAAGTTTTTTATCTAAGATCGTTCCAAAACATCGTTTATTTACATTAGAAACAAAAGACTTATTCTTGATTATGTATTCTGCCCACTTTAAATTTGTTAGTCCTTTGAATTAAGGGAAAAAATCATCGGAATATATATAAAAATAAGCATATCAGTAGCATAATTTGAGCTTCATTAGAAATTTTGACTAAGCATATCCGAGCCTAATTTTCAAAAAGAGTACGCTTATAAAAAAAACATGTATTCCAATATAACAGAACATAAATGAACGGGATTAAGCCGCGCTGCTGTGCTGAGGATCGCTCCATCCTCCCCGGGTGCCGAATGTGTAAGGTATATGCTTATATATCAACTGATTCCATCTCCGGAAGGTTCCCAGCATAATGATCTGTCACTCTTGCTGTATCCCAATACAGCAGACATTACACATACAACATACTAGCGGACACACTTGGCATCGCGCAGGGGTATAGTTTATTTAATACGCTTGATCAATAAGTTTCCGATTAGAAATAGATCGCAATTGGTTTGGTCATTTGTCGCTATTATTCAAAACGTTTGTTGGCGGTGCAAAACAAAACTGCATGAGATAGCGATAATATTTTAGTACTGAAAAGCATTTTTCGTCGGACACTCCTCAGAGTACAAAATCATCAGAACGGAAATTGAGAGGGAAGCGATGAAACTTAACCCAACTGTTTTAATAGTAGACAATCAGAACTCTAAGTGTTGGATTGGGGTTGTTTTGATCAATAAGTGCCTTGGTTAACCGGAAGGGCCCAGTGAAAATACATTCTTTTTGTCAACAAAGCAACGGTTTTCTTGCTTTGATGTGGACGGATTCGAGAACAGCTAAGTGGAAAGCAGGTCTTGCCTTACCTATTATACGGAAGTGGTCATCCGTATACTTAGCAGCAATGGTGAATATTCTGGCTTAAAATTCTTATCTTCCCCACTTCTTCCCTGTTTTGGCTGGCAGGGATATTTGCAAAAGAATGCTAAAAGGATTCTGATTATAAAACTGGGAGATCCTAGTTGACGTGAAGCGCCAGAAAAAATTAGTTAAGGGTTTTAAAATTTAAGAAGGGAGAAGAAATACGAGGCTGTAAAAAAGCGCCATTATTTCTTTACCTTCGAAAGCTTATTTCCTCCCTGTTGTTGAAAAATACTTATTTTCCCCCGGGGACGTTGTTTGCCAGAATATTCACCATTTCTTAGCAGTCTTCTGATTTTAGAAACCCTATGTGGTTTTTTGCTCGTAGGAGCTGATGTTTGGCGAATACAGGATGCTGCGTGCTGTTTAATTCTATCAGCTAGCGACAAAGTCGTGCGTCCGACATAGCCAGCCTCACACTGGCAAGAAAAAGAGTACACAACGATGTTACTATTTGTGGAAGGCACACGGTCTTCGGCCACTTCTCTACGGCCTTTTTGATAATCCAGAGCAGTTTTAAGTACACGGGGCATTTCTTTGGTCCAAAAGTCTTTCACTCGAAAGCAACTACAATTTTGCCTTAATGGTTGAGTTGAAGACATCTTCAGGATAGCCGTTAAACAGAAGAATCTGCTTTTATCTGCTGTATCGATTTCTGGCTTTAATTTTTCTGTAAAACAAATCAGCAGTGCGCGATGAAGCAAAATTTTATGAAGTTCACCTTGCGTGTTGTGGGACAGAAAGAGGCCTAAGGAATGTATTGACCAGAAAATGTAGGTTTCCTATACACAATGGTCACAAACTTAGTGCCATTCTTCTCCACGAAAACGTCAAGGAGTGAGTGGTGAGGAGTTTTGTGTCTCCTTTTCAAAGGTGAAATTTAATGTTTGGTGTAACTTGTTAAGCTTTTTAAGACATTCATCACACCAAGACTCATTTTTGAAAACGACAAATGTGTCGTCTACATAACGAAAATAAAAAGCAAATTTTTGGGAGGATTGAAAAAATCGAATTCCTTATGATCTTTAGGATTACGTCAGCCAACACCGTTGTTAAAAAACCGAACAGAACTAGCAAGTTGCTTTTCTACAAGACCGTCAGTGCTGAAGCAGCTAAGGAGTCACATGGTGTACGAGTATAACTGTATTTAAGGAGTAGGTAAAACGATAGGCAACACCTCCAAACACGGTACGCAGCACAAATACAAGGGTAGCAAGATTCATGATCAGCATGTTATTGAAAATGGTAGGACTATTAGCGTGTCAATGTGTAAAACTATTCATGTCGGCCCCAGCGGAAGGTGTTTAAAAGATGTGCGGGGGCGGGGGAGTGAGTAAGGACGGAGCTGAAAGGTAGTATAGTTTCTATGATAAATGAGACGCAATGACTCCTAGAACTGAATTAGCTCTTCGGTTCACCAGTCTTTTCCAAATTGCTGGTCTGTCTGTTTTTTATGTAGATGGGAAACATTTTGTGTCAGTTTAAGCAAGATTGGATTACGATATTTGTACTTTGTGATCTAAAGAATGGTGCACCAAATGTCCTCTTGATAGCATCAGCGTCATGACGGATTTGCTGTGAAACCGATTATGCAGCTTGGTTAAATTAAAATTAAAACGATGCCCAACGTATCTTATGCAGGACCGTTGCACAGAGAGAGAGAGTTAAGGGTTAATTGGTTATTACACATTCACCAACCTATGTCTACCTATGTCAACTATGTCAAGGTATGTGTAACCCTGCTTCATGGATAATCTCTAAATAGTTTATAAGTCATGAAGTTGACATCATATTGATAATGGTAAAAGTCAGGAGTCTCAGAAAGAACTTGCTTCTTCAATATTGAAGATTTCATCCTGAAGTGCACCAGTTATCCCAATATTTGAAAATGTGTGGCTGTTGCAATGAACTTCTGTCACTGTGAGAGTATGTTAAGTGCTTGCATTGGACACAATACTTTTGCAAGTCGTGTTCTCACGTAAATGATAGAAAGTTTACTGCGCCAAGACTTGAAATTGTGAATACTTACAACGGCTTTAATCCGTAGTCAACCATTAACAGGAATATAAAATGGTAATAGAACGTCACCCTGTCTGACGCCAGAAGCTATTTCAAAAGTATCCGTGGTATCTTCCTTCATTCTTATGCAACATTTACGATTCCTGTAGAAAGCCTTTCTCATCCTAATCATTTTATCTGGGATCTCATATGACCTATGCTCCACATTGCCTCTCTGTGTACCGAATGAAAGGCGTTGGAGAAATCAGCAAAATGGATTGTAAGGTTCCCCTTGTATTCTTTGATTATCTATTGGCCTCTCGTCAACCTTGCATTTCATTCGTTCTAGCAGAATGGATGCCAACAATTTTCCTGCAACAGACAACAAATGCACTCCTCTTCAATTTGCATAATCGCTCAGATCTCCCTTTTTAGGTAGATGCACAATATGAGTCCTGTCTCCCGTTCCTCTGGTATTTGTTTCCTTTCCCAAATTATATTACATAACTGTGTCAACTTGTCCAAAGTTTCTTCATCTGCAAATTTCAGCATCTCTGGACGTATCCCATCAAGCTCTGGTGATTTTCCATCTTTTAACTTTCTTATTCCACATTTAACTTTCTCCAGCTCTATTTAATCCTCAAGATTAACTTCTATTCTTTCCTCGTGTTCTGGCTGATTTAGCACTTCTTGACAGTGCTCAATTCATCCTTTCACCTGATCTTCATGTGTCTTGAGCATTCTTTCATCCTTTCCTTTTACTAGCTCTACACTCCAACAGAAATGGAAATTGATAGTAGCAATGAGTTGTGGGATAATTTTCATTCGGATAGTGACTTCAGTAAATCACGTACTAGTGATCAAAATCGGGGAAGCCGCGGGATAAAATGTTGCCCCACGTCTGCGTTCCCTATCTCTCCCTATTAGCCGATCGACGGTTTGTACAGTCTTATTAGTCCACCAACAAATATTATCCAACTTGACCACTTAATGCAAACGAATGCTAATGACCTCTTAGGACAGTATATTCTGTATTATGCCCTCCAGCTTCCAAAGGAATGTAACTCAACAAGGGAGCAAAGAATATCTTTAACCAACCGGGACACCGATCCCATATTGGTAATGTTTAGTGATCGACCAACCTTTTTTATTTCTATTTTGAGGTCATAATAGTTTACAGTCAAAGTACACATATCCTTTCCCATGTTTCTATGTAAACTTTATAGTGTCTTGAGATCTTCATCATCCAATTGAATGCTCTCCAGAATCTAGAAAAACTCCCGAGTTGGTCCCAAATGAAAACAGTCGTATAAACACATTACAGTCCTGACAATATGGTATGGCTCAATCACATATCACCACAAGACCAAAAAAATGTTGGAATTTCTGTCCTTCTGGATCCGTGTTAGTTGTCCTAAATCTTCGATTAAAGCTGACTGATTCGACTGAATCTTCAACCAATGTAACTGAGGTCTTTGGTAGTGAATGGAGCATGATTGTCGGGAAGACACAGCCTTGTAGACTCGGTTGAGATAACACGAAGAAGACTAGATCCAGTTTCCCTCAAATGATTCTAAAATCTATAACGTAGATTCATCAGATCCTGGTGCTTTCCAAGTTTTAATGTCTTCATGGCCGATTTTGTTTTATGTGGTAATAAGAAGAAAGACTGCTCTTGCAACCGGTTGGATAATGCACGGTCGCTCTTTGTCACCATCGAACAGATCCTCGAAGTTCCTCTCCTACCTTGTTGAAACTTTCTCCTTACATTGTAGAATCTTGCTGTCCTTAGTATTGATGCACCTGGCCGCTAGGTGAAATTTCTTTCCTCCTAACTTGATGTTCTTCTTGTACATCCCCTTGGCGTTTAGGTTCTGGAATTCGATCTGCTTGCACTTTTTCTCAGTACATTTCTTGCCTACACAGCCTTCTGACGTCTATTGGAATGTGTCGGTGTGGTGCTTTTGTGATGGTTTCCTTAATGATCTCAAAATGCACGTCTTGGTATGTTGTTGATCCTTCTTGGAGTAGAGAGCTCATTACCATGCTCTCTTAGAATTTTGATTTCAAGTTACTATCTTCTAACGTGTTGAATATGAACCAAGGGAGCGGGAGGTCACTCTCAACGGGACTGTTGTGGTCTCTTCACTTGGCCCGCACATTTCCCTATCACCTCTCTTCAGTGATTGTTTATGCCTCGTTTTAGTGACAAATTCGACTTCATTTTACGGAAAATTGGATTGTTCTATACGGCAATGGACAACGAATTACAGCGGAGTATCAGAAAGATAAGCGAGCAAATTTTGATGTATTTATAAACTGATAACTTTAAAGAACACTCTATCTAACCGAAGGTAATGGCATCAAGCTCCGAAGCAGACCAGTTTTTAAGCGAAAGCGTTCTTACGTCTAAAGAACCCCGCAGTAACTCGGGAGCCGACTGCGGTGTTCCAGTTCAGGATGCACCGTACACAATCCAGCATATACAAACAACAGACGATATATCAAACGACTCCACTTTTCTTGATGGTGAGTTGCAAAGTCACTTTTATGATTTTTTTTCCCGACCGTACTCCATGATTGATGAATTCCTTTTCTGACCTCCTCTCGTATCCTGGAAGTTAGCCGTGTCTTTTCGCGGTAAGCTGCGTAAACAGCGGCCGGTACCAAGTCGTTATGTGTTAATAATGCTTTATCACTACTGCAAATAATAAATCCCTAATATAGGGCCTATTGAATATTTGATATTTAACAGTTATTTGTTGTCGCTTCAAGTCCATAAAGGAGTACAATATGATGGGTGTCATAAGGCCTATATGTTTTTAACAGTTTAACGGCATTTCAGATGTTGCAACTTACTCCACTGCTTTTCGGCGAGTTTATGGAGTTATTATGTTTTTAGCGGGTATTTTAGGAAAGCAGGCTTCTACACCAGAGCGAGCGTAAGGAAGGTAGACGTATCGCGAGATCTCGCTGGTGTAGGACATTTTATATTTAGGCTATATTGTTTCAATTCAGCCAAGAATTTTACTACCTTTTACTCGTTTGAATCTACACCTCCGATTTTATTGCATATGTGAATGAAAATGTATTAACGGGCATTCCCCACTGTTTTAGTAAAAACTACGTAAGACTTGTATACTTTAACATCATGTCTCAATGATGTGAGACGAAATCGAAAGCGCAAAGGATCTGGGAGAAATGCATTTAACCATGTGGGTTTTGTTCTCAAGAATTATCTTACGAAAGTTGTCTGCCGAATGTTTACTTTTTACAAGTCTAGGCTTGCAGTGTAATCCTATCTTGACTGAACCAGGAAATAATTATAACAGTGGCTTGGTACCAAATGAAAGGTAATTTAGAACATCATAAAAAACCTTAAGACATAAAACTATGTAGATGATTTTTGTTTTTCAAGGAAATGTTAAAAGTAGTAATAAGAAGCACGATGAAGTTGATAGCTGGAGCAAAGTTGATAATTGGACTTAAGATGACAGTGTAGCCAGGTATTGTTTTATTCTGATGTGACATAAGTGACAGCCAAAACACTGAGCACTTTCATAAGGAATATTGTCTCCAAAATTCTTACTGGTAAAAATATTCATTTCTACTGACACTTATGACCACAGGATATGAGAATTGAATGAATACTCAACTGAGCAATTTGAATTTTATGTCCTGTTTGAATAATTTTGACATAGGTGACATCACATCGACATTGGTACATGCATTTATCAAAATAAATTAAGATTCCTGTGAATTTATTCAGACATACTGTTTGAATTTTATGCCAAAAGAGCCTAAAAGTGTTTTGTATATTACATGATAATTACAGTTTTGCAATTTATTGAATACAGACAAGGGCTGTTATCACTATAATTAAAATGTTGTGGACATGACAAATTTATGGGAGGTACATAACAAGTGATTTAAACTGCTCAAGACCACAATGAAGTCGGTAGTAAAACTTCAAGTATGTCGTGAAGTTAAGTTTTGAAGAAAAGGTCATCATGGTATCAGATTTATGGTACTTATGCAGATATCATGCATACTGTAGATGGAATACTGTAAAATTGTAGCAGTTTGGAGGTTGTTTAAAAGATCTACTAGGTAGAAATAGGTATTTTTGCAATCGGCTCTTTTAACTAGGCAATTTTACAAATACAATAGAACTTGATATGTATTATGCATGCCCTTTGAGAGTGTAGATAAGGTTAAATTTGCTGGTGATATATATAGCCCCACTGAGCAGGGGCTTCTGGTGCCTCTGCCTTTGTAATAATTTGTAGGAATATATTTTGAGGGAAGAGAAAACAAGATTTGTTGCTACATGGTTTTTCACACTTCTTGGCAATCATTCAGGCAACTCTAAGCTCATAAACTCTGCGTTTCTGCATTGAGCACTTTCTTTGCTAGTGTTAAATATATATATGTATATTTGTTTATTGAGTTATATGCTCATGCAGACACACTAGCAATCATGAAATACATCTTATATAACATAGTACAAAGAAATAGATAGTATAGAACTCAATAAATATGAAATGCATATGACACTGGCATGGAATGACCCAGGATCTCCAACCCATGTGGTATTTAGCTTTAAGCAACTGGTAAACAGTTTGCTTTATGTCTTGCCGTTGTATCATTTCATC
Source organism: Carybdea cf. marsupialis auct. non (Linnaeus, 1758) (assembly GCA_010016065.2). Lineage (NCBI taxonomy): Eukaryota > Metazoa > Cnidaria > Cubozoa > Carybdeida > Carybdeidae > Carybdea > Carybdea cf. marsupialis auct. non (Linnaeus, 1758). Next base: position 7,704 of record JAAAKL020007736.1, read on the forward strand.
TACAAGGGGTCTCAGAACCCAAGTATTTGGGCAGTAACCATGAATCTTGTCCCCTCCAACCATTTTAAACTCAGAGTTGTACTCTTGTATATGGACAAGACCCTCTGGTATGCTATTGACACGATAAGAATCTCAAGGATGAAATCAATGGACCACAAATAATGATTTGAAATGGGATTTTGGAAAGTGTAATCAGAAATTTTGTTTACCTGACAAAAGTGTGCCAGGTTACGACACACGACAATCTCAAATAAAGTTGTTGAGAACATACTTGCCAGGTATTTCAAGCAGCTTTGAAATTCCACTGATAACACAAGATACACTCTTGATGCAGCCAAATCCACTTTCCACCAACAAAATAAATATTGGCCGTATGATTTCGAAAACATTTTAGCTCATAATAAGTGACAAAATCTCTGGAGGATAACGAATGTATTAGCCAAAGATTTTTCTGAGAAGGTCTTCAATTGACATTATATATTGGTTCTTTTGGAGGGAATGTGATTATAATACTAAGAAAATGCTAATGCATGATTTGAACTTTGGGATGAGTTGTCAGGTGACTTGCTGACATGTTGCATTCCATGTCTTCTTCACAATAGGCACGTTTACTGATTGTGATTTTTTATCAAGGAATGTGAAAATGATAAATTCACAATGTGAATATAAAATATTTTGGTGGGTCAAATAAATAATTCAACCGCAAATTTTAAACATTAAACATCATTAGTACTTCCAGTATTCTCACTTGATCAAACTGCTCAGCTGGATTTCATTAACTTCTTTTCATAGTTTTGCTACTTTACTATTGTTTTATCTGGTGTGAATGCAATCAAATATACATGTAAACATTCCTGATAATGATTTATGTTTCATCAAAAGCTTGATAAAAATCAGCGTACAATCAATTTCTGGTGTTTACCGGGAAGGGCCATTGGTGATGTCAGGAAGGGGCATCCAGTCTTTAAGTGCTCAATGCTCCAGTAATAAGTCCCATGTCTGTGGGCACTGTCAAACCCCATGTATGGGGGAAAAGATGTTAAGCAGATAAAAACCTCAAACTCTATTTGCCATCATGCTTTGTTTAAGAGTTTTAGCCTTGGTTTTCATATTGATAAATAAAATCAGATTTACACCTGGATTATCTATTGCTTCAATTTCAACAGCATTTTGTAGCTTTAGAGGTTTGTTTATCATGCATCTAACTATTGCTTCATTTATAGTATCATGATGGCATTCATGAGACACATTCAATATAAGCCTGTTCTACAGCTATGAATGGACTAGCAAATAATGGCAATTCAACCCTTTTTTTAAAAAATGCTGTATTTATCATAACAATAAAAACAAAAATAAATCACTTAGTTAGTTAAACAATTTCAATGATTTCTATTACTGTGTCAGTAACTTATAAATGTCTTCCCAGGGTTGCCTCGCTACTTATGAGGAGGTACAATGAGAGATTGCAAAAATTTTAGCTTCATCTGCCTATGTTTGATACCACTGAGCTAATGTAGAACCACAATTTTTCATATCTTCTCCTGATATTCAGAGGGGTATATGAAGGGAGATGTCACTTGCCAGGGGGGGGGGATGGAAACAATGGGGATAGCCATATGCCAGTCTTAGCATTGTAGAATTATGTTTGATTAACTTGTTGTGTTAATACAAAAGAGCATGATGAGAACCTACACAGTGCAACCAGACCACAATTATTTTAGTTTTTGTGAACAACATATCATTCAGGTCCAAGTTCACTTCTGCAAGCTTTAACATTAGAAATATAAGAACTTACATGACCAAGCTAGTCCCTCGTTTATAGGTTGCATTGCAGAAATCTAATTCCTTTGGCTTTGTCATAAGTTTTGAGACCTGCTCCCCGTTGTGACCAACTTTGAGCATAGTACTTCAAACAAGAGGCTATGTCTTCAACATGGTAGTATGTAGTGTTGTGATTTATAACAGTGAGATCTGGGCAGTGACTAGGGAAGGCACAGTGAGGCTGGGATGAAATGACAACAGTATGGTGCGATGGATATGTCCTGCAAAATTGGCTGACAGGAGGCCCATTCAGGAGCTGTCAAATCTGCTAGGGATTCCTACAGTAGAGGATGTGTTCAGAACCAGCAGGCTGGAGAGGACACTTGGAATGGCAGAGGCAGAGAGATGGCCAAGAAAATTTCACAGATGCCACATATTACAAGATTGCTGCAAGACTCCCATGTAGGTGACCCAAGAAAAGATTGAGGGACCCCATCAAGGAGGATACGAGGGCCATGTGACTTAGACATGCACTTACACTAAATTGAGATCAATAGAGGGCTACCATAAGCCCCCAGCAGCAAGACCGTGGATCCAACAGTAGGACACATCCAATCCCTGCTGTAGGGAAATATACATGTACCTCAAATTGAAGAAGAAGAAGAGAAATATAACCTTTGGAGAATTGATAATCAAACATTATGTACAAAACATTATGATCCAGTGATAAATCAGGGCTATAATTAATTAATTTAAGGAACTAACATTTGAGGTGCTCAAACATGAAATTTTTGAATTATTTTATTTTTTGTTTCATACATCTTTTTCTGCCAGTACTGTGGTGTAGTTTCCTGACATTGACAGCAGATTATAATTGTTTGTGTGAACAAAGACTTTGATTTCCATACTTGGCAGTTTCTTGACATTGAAGTTTGAACAGTAGGATAGCACTTATGACAATTGATAAAAATGACATACCTACTGAATACTGTATAACACATTGCAAACATTAAGAGCAGCTTGCCTAAAACAGATGGACTCATGCTACAAGCCCCCATGTTACTTCAAATTGGTATCTACAAACATAGCTTGGACATTACTGCTACTCACTAACAAAGACTTGCCTGAGCCTTCCACCCTTCACAAAGTTTTCAAGAGAAGAAGGTGTAAAGGTCTGATGCAGATGCATGAGGAATGCTTGTGTTTTTGTCAAAAGCCACAACAGGAGACTGTAACCAAAACTACAGCAAGGGGAGAAGAGCACAGCAGTCTTAAATGGAAACTGCAAGACTGGGTCTTTTTTACAAAAGAGGTTACTGTCAAGGGCACGTACATAAGTACATATTAATGGAGAGCTTCAGTAAGGAATGTCAGAAGTAAATGCTGCAACCATAAAAAGCTATTGCAACACATTTGATACAGAACAACTATGAAAGAAAATAATAAGAACTTGAATATGGAATCAAGTACAGATATGGCTTGTGTTTTATGGAAATCTGTGAGCACTGTCTTAGCTGATGTCAATTACAATATCTACTTTGTAAAACACTATGTTTACATGTGGAATCAAAATAGTGATCATCAATGTTTATATTAAAATTACCTAGAATCATCTAACAGCATTCGGTCACTTTCTATCTGTTAAACTACTTATTTCAATCTGATCCAAATTGTTTACATGAAGCTTTCTTGGGCATATGCTGGTCAACACCACACCATACCACATATCATGTCAGTTAATTGAATCAGATATTTATTCTAAAACTCCAAATTTGTGATAATTATTTAGGAAATTGTCGTTTTCTTGATTATTCTCTCCTGGTTGGTCTATAAGTGTAAACTAAGTACTCACTGGCTTGTAACACAGAACTAAGGTGCAACTAAAATTTTTCCCAGGTGGTCATATGTGTTTTATTTGACCTCCAGTATGGGTATGGAAGTATCAAGTCCTTCTCAAAAGTTTGGGGTCCAGCCATGGAGTATGTTTTTTGTTGAATACTTGATATTCTCGTTTTATGGCTATTTCATATATGGGATCAACCTTTTTCAACTTGAGGTTCTTTGAAAATTACCTTCACATAAGAAAATGAATACATAATTTATTAGATAAATAGATAAGTAAGTAAATAAATATGTAAATTATAAGAATAAGAAGAACCACCTTCAGTCTGTTAATGGGCATCAAACATTTGTGTTCTTTCTTGTTTTTTTGTAAGTAACCAAAAGCACATAACAGTGTTTAAATATGAGGCGCAAGCTCATGTTTAAGTGAGCAGGACTTGAAGCGTAGCTGCCAATGTACTTAAATACTCTAAATGTTCAGAAGCATTACAGCATGCAATGAAAACTCTTCATTGCTGCCACAGAGTTTGCCACTGCTCTGTATCAACACAGTGAAACACAGAGCCATATCTGCTTTGCTGAGTTGTTGGTCATCAGCAATATAACTGAAAGTTCTCTGGCATGTCAGTGAATACAACTACTGTACATCATCATCTGCCTGTTGAGCTTGTTTGATGAATTCCATAAGGATTCTGTGAACTCTGTAAAGTCTACATATATCAAATAGGTCACCATTGTATTGGAAACACATTTTTGTGCTTGACGTGTGTTTTAAGTTCTTTCAGGCTCTTCTAATTTTCAGCCTTTTCATGCCCTCCTCCATATTCTTGATCCAGGTCTTCTTTGGTCTACCTGGTGCTCTTTGGCCAGGTACCTCCAAACTTCTTATTCTTGCTGGGAACTCATCTGCAACTCCTCTCTTCACATGCCCAAACCACCTCAGTCTTCTCCCCAACTGCACTGCCTCCAACTCCCTGATTCTGCACCTTCCAGCTATTTTCTGTAGCCCAAATTATTTTTGATGCCCTTCTCCTTTTCCTTTTTTCTTCTTCTTCTTCCTCATTCTTCTTCCTCTTTCTTCTTCTTCTTCCTCTTTCTTCTTCTTCTTCCTCTTTCTTCTTCTTCTTCCTCTTTCTTCTTCTTCTTCCTCTTTCTTCT
>JAAAKL020007737.1:2194-16585 GCA_010016065.2 Carybdea cf. marsupialis auct. non (Linnaeus, 1758)
AGGGAGGAGATAACAGGGATAGTTTTCTTTATAGATTGTACATCTCTGTTTCAGCAACAAAATACTGTTGGATTAAGGTTAAATAGTGATATTGCCAAGGGATTTCACTTGAGGTGCTCAAAAACTGTGCACATGTGTATAGTAAACATGTTAGCAAGTACACTACCCATTCACTATTTAAAGTGTGTAATAGTTCTTCTCCTTTGTATACTTGATGATTTGTAAACAGTCAAAAGCTTGTAGCTGGCCTCAGTCGTTGACATATCCATTTTAATGCTAACACACATATTTTTAACGTTTAAATAATACATATGTATGTGTATTTATATATACATTTATATATATATTTATATATAGTAGCCTTTTAGATTTGTAGAGTAGACGTGATGATCTGAGCTTAATCCCACTTCTGACACCATAGAAAACGCAATAGGTTTGAATGGATGCGAGAGAAAGAGAAAGTATGTCACGAACGGTACCCCGTTATGTTATCATTATGCTAGTATCTGATCATTTTAAATCTTCTCTTCTCAAAAGTGTCATAGACGAGTTGGCTCTACTTTTGTTGTTCAACTTCTCACATGTTTTGCTTTACCAGCTACACCCTAGAAGTCTCCTTGACAGATCTTTCTGTTGAAATAGAAATCTTATACTCCTTCTTAAGTTGATGAGAGTGATACAGACAGATTTCCGTTCCCATCAACGGAATAAGGGTGCCAGAGTATAATTGAAGCTTAGTCTGAAACGCAAATGATACACAGTTTATTGTGAATACGGTTTTCTTCATTTGGCGAATGCCAGAGTCATTTTATTTGACTATCATCTTTTAAGACGTATCCTGCTTTGTAAGCCAAAACAAGTTTTTCTTCGAAGGCGAAGAGGAAGTTGGATAGAATGTGCTTCCTGGATTCTTAAAACTCCTAAAAGTTGATTTTCGTTTCCATCCTTCATGTATGCGTGTAAATTATAGCGGGGTATCATATACACAAGTATGAACTTTATAAGGGACGTTGAGGGGTTCTAAATTGTATTTGCGAAGCAGCAAAGCTACCAACAATTAAAAGGAAACCTGGTGGCCCCTTTCCCTTGGATTGTGAAGAATCTTGAACCGTTGATATGAGACACGTTTTAGAAAGTTGGTCCAAATGAAAATTTACGACGCAATCCTAAACTAACCCTTCTATTACGATTTCACATCGGGCCAGTCGCGACGTGAGAAGACCTTTCTATAATCGTGAAGGCTGACCTAAAAACAGAAAAGTAGAGAAAAACAGATACTGGCTGATCTCATATTGTCCCACCACTGGTAAATAGAGAGCAAGGGGCTATCCGGAGACTGATTAATATTTGCACCCCAAATCTAAATGTTCTAATGATCAATTAGTTTCTAAATAGTATATACTTGTAAGGGAATTTTAGTGCTACTACGCACAAAAGGTATGAACAGAACTAACTTTGCGCAGACGCAAAATAGCGGTTCATCTGTTTCTTATGACTCTTCACGTCGGAATCCTGTCCGAGTATTTCGGGATATTCCTCCGAAAAAGGAACAAAGTAATGTAAATAATGACTGTAATTGTAGAATACTATAAAGTTGTTGTGATCTGCAACCGATAGCAAAAGCTGGCTGTGAATTGTACCGAAAAGATGTGATTCAAGTGACGCTTCGTTTATTTCTACCAATTGTACTATGTCAAGTACTATGAGATTTTGTCCCAAGCTGATATAGCCATCACATAAGTTGCACCCAGGACTCTTCCATTTTGTGCTCGCAGAATTTTGGCGCTCCCTGAAGCATATTAAGGGGTAGGTCATCGTGTCATGGCCCCTCAGTGAATGACCAAAAAATTCTTGTGCATTGTTGTATAACGTCGGGATGGCAGGATGTTCTAGTTGTCAGAAAATTGCCCATAAATCGGTTCTTCACAAGAAGATGTACAATTTTTTACGCTAGCTTCCCAAACACCCCCAGAAAGTGATACCTCGGCCCATTCATTATGGGCCTACCTCACCCTCAGAATTTCCTTAGTACGCTACTGCGCGAGCCCAGAAAATTGAGATCGTGCCCCATAAACAAGTTGGAGCAGGTACTAACAGCGAGGATGATGTGATCGTTTTCAACTATTCATTTCTAGTAAAACGGTGCCGAATCGGACATCCAAATTCTAGAATCTCATTGCACTATAAATTCTTCAACTCTGTTGATCTGGTTTAAACTTCCGGCAGATTTAGTTTTCAATATAAATACGGCGGGGAATATATTCAATTTTGGCGTTTTGGTTTTAAACAGTTAGTCTATAGAAACTTTCATTGTTACAGCATTTAGAAAGATCAGGTCATGACTCAATCCTCTGACAAATGATAGAAAAGACCTCAGTGGGGTTAACATATTTTTAGCTGTCCTTGTCAACTGTTTACGTCCGAATAAAAAACATTGAGCAAAACAGAATGACTTCTTTTGACAGAAATGCGTTTTTCTGTAATTAGAGCGGGTGCGGGTCGACAGATACAGCTTTCAGCGTACCTTGGAAGTCTTAATATTGCTCTGACAGGCCTGACAGATCAAGAAATAGCACCGTGAAAACGTAAGTTGCTGATATGGTATCGGGAATGCCGTGGGTGGTTTTGCATATTTGGCTTGCGTTTTCTGGACAGTAGAAAGATCTGCCTAATTTCCTGGTAACAAATATATAAGGTTTTAACTTGCTAATGTGACTAGGGCGTATAGGCTAATTTTCTTGTTTCCGTATGCTTGGTTTTAGTTTGAGACATGTCAATATCACAAACTTAATTTAGTATAGTAAATTTAATTTTGTCTTTAAACTATCGTCTCGTAAAATTCGCTGATAGATTTGAAAAGTGGGGAGGTTTAAGTGTTCAATGTGATGGATAAAGGCCTACTAGAATAGACCTAAAATAAAACAAAACATAAACCGAATAGAAGCATTTTCTTGACTTTAAGATATAAAATTCAGAGAAAACGAATATATGATGTTTAATATTGTATATTTCGATACCTACATATCGTGTCTTTCTCAACAAGTGATCGCAAAAAGCAATGACTATCATTTATAAACGTTATAGTGTAGTCAGTCTTTAAACGTTGGTTCCCATAGTAACGCATTTTGTTTATAAATGATAGTCATTGCTTTTTGCGATCACTTGTTGAGAAAGACACGATATGTAGCTGTCGAAATATACAATATTAAACATCACATATTCGTTTTCTTTGAATTTTATATCTTAAAATCAAGAAAATGCTTCTATTCGGTTTATGTTTTGTTTATTTTATCTTAAATTGTCTGGTAAAGATGGATTTCATACACCTGAATTGGCCATCTTGGTCGTATACAAAGCAAGTATGAATAACTTATGAGAAGTACGGCAATCTTCTACATCTTTGGCCTTTCTAGACTACCTGGCTGTGGCCTCAGAACATATGATATGTCTAATTAGCTTTGCTGTGTCTATGTCTTAGTAGACATTTCGAGAATCTTTCCTCCCTTAGAACAAACTGTTTTTAGTTAGATCGTTCTAAGGTACCATATCATATCATTTTATCCATACCGTGAGCATTTACAAAGGGTTGATGTACCAGTACCTTAATTGGGCTTTTATTATAGTCTTCTATCCTCATTTTCTGTAGTTTAAAGAGGACTACCGATGTAATGTTTGGTGGCAAACAGGTTCTAGTCTGCGGTTATGGAGAGGTGAGTATCTATTTCACTCACAATTGACAGGCCTCATTTACGTTGGTTCTGGCGTTGCCATGCCAGTAGAAAGTCTATTGACGGGATATGCATAGTCATACAATACGTATATTGTAAGAATAGTACATCTCTGTTGGGTGGTGTGACAGAGTAGTTCCCTTTATTGATGATGCCTCTCCTTTATGATGGCAGTTTTCTGGCATACCTAATTTACTAGGAACTGTTCTGAACATTAACGTGCTCAACTCTGCATCCAATGATATGTAAAACGTATTTGAGGACCTACTGCATTGGTTCTGTTTGAAATTCTTTATTTTAACTCTGAGCCGAATCAGGCCTTTTCTCCTCCCTCCTGTTTCCCCTCTCATTTTCGCATAGAGGAGCAAGGTTTTCTTTTACAAGCCCTAGAATTCCATGTAGGTTTCTTGTGCGTTTAATCTACTCTATACTTTTAATTTGCTTTCTACTTTTAATCCACTTTCTAGTACGTTAGACCTTCTCTTGAGGTTTGCATCAATTATTAGGTCATACTATTCAGACATATACTGTTCAAGCTAGCTATTATTTAATATTGTAGCCCTCCTGCCAATTATCCAACGTACAAGTAGGCAAGTATTAGAGATGTTACGGCTTTAAAATTGTTCTTCGTTGTTTGATAAAAGGACATTTCATGGTCGCATTCGGGCACACGTACTAAAAGGGCTCCAGTTGCAAACCAGAGAGAGAGGACGTGCTGAATGCGGAGGGAAAGTGATTACGGCACAAATCAAAAGTTTTGGAAACAGTAAGATTTGACTCTGGAAACAGTAAGATTTAACTCTAGGTATCAAAAGGCAGCCCTGGAATAAGCTGTTTCCCAAAATACCAGACCTGTAGTGTGTATAGTGTTTAAACTCGAGGCGTTTGAATTTCAAAAATCTCTGGTCAAAGCTCTGTTAATATCCCCTGGTTCCTTACGTTAGGAACCAGGATCAAATAACAAGGTTTTGTTAGAGAGATTTAAAACTTTGACAGCTGATATCTCGGTATTGGGAAAGGGCAACACTGCCAATGTTGGCCACTGGCGATCTTACTGATAGGCTAACATGAAAATTGAGTATTTTGCCATAATTCAAACATTTTCAAAATCGTGACGTCACACCTTCCCTCCGCATGGTAATTCATAGATTAAAGAGATGCCACTTATCAAGATGATAACGATTTTGTTTCCATGGTGACCATAAGGCCCTTGGAAAAACGAGTGGACCCAAATGATTTATTCCTTAGGTTTTCTCGAAGTCGAAATCAAGCAATCCACATGATCCACATGATCCCGATGATCTACAATGTGATATTTCCCTGCTTTTTTTTGACAGGTTGGAAAAGGCTGCTGTGCGGCTTTGAAAGGTTTAGGTGCAATTGTTAGTATTATGGAAATCGATCCTATTTGTGCATTGCAAGCATGGTAGGTGCCAGCAGCATAATTTGTTGTTGTTGTTGTATTTTTAACTGAAAGTGGCTCAGCAATGAAAGGGACAGAATTTAGTAACAGTTGTATCGTTAAACGATAGTATCCTGACGCGCCTGAGGGTACGCGTTCACAGAATGATTTGAAGAGGGGTGTATGGTCACTGACTTCTATATACTTACATTTTCACATCGATTTAAATTTTTAGGATTGTCCTCTCTCGCAAGCTTAAGAAACCGATAAAAAATTTGTGCTAAATATTTCGAAACCCTCTCCCTTTTAAGTTTTGCATATCGGTAAACTGTATAATAGCTTCATCTTCCGTTATATGAAAGCATCCTCAGTTTGTGCCCACTAGATCGGGTATAATGGAAGATCGCACGAGCAACTTACATTTAATATCATCAGAGTAGTTGCAAACCTTGCTTCTGCGATGGACGGTATTCCGACTGTACCCAAATGTAACATTTGTAAGATTCGATAGCACCCAAATTTAATCGGATAAAGTAGCCATGTTTTGATAAACACAAATAAGATCGATGGCAGTTTGTACTAAGCTTCATACATCCCTTTATATGCTGTCATGTATTCACTTGACCGGTTACCTTGCGTACGAATAAAACTAGTCAAGGATCACGTCAGCGAGAAGAGTCTTTGTGCAGGCTGCTGTCTATTAGGCTTTGATGATAACTTGCGTATGGTTCTGATTTGGATTCCTTATTTTGGCGGAGACCGCGGGATATTAAAGTTTAGCACAGGGAGTTTGAGAGTTAACCAAGTTAGTGCCCCTATCGACACCGAGTCATGACGCAAAAGCAGTAATGCGGATATATGATTGTTTACGGAGCAACATGAAGTACGGTGTTCATCAATTAACGTCTTGCAGGGTAGGGTTGCTCGACGTAAGTAACTTACTCCTCTGCATCCTTTAGAGTTGATGAAGTATGTCGTATCGATGTCGGTGTTTTAACCCAAAATTTAGCAAAGTTATGTAGCTGTTTTATGTTAAATCGTAAATTAGTCTACAGTTGACGTTACAAAGATACGGTCACGAAAGAATTCATTGTCTACAATAGATACCTGTGAAAATGTACCTTAACGGTTAATAGTGTATAATAACTGACGCGAGCGATAAGGCCCTATAGGTTGGGTTGTTTATTTGAACAAACACTTATTAAACTGGACATAAAAAAGAGTGGACACTGTAAAGTTGGTGCTTATTTGAATTATCAATTAAATCAAGGTGGCAGTGAAGGAAATTATTAACAGTGACCTCAATGCCTGTCACCACGAAGTTACCTCGACGTTACTTCGGAACACATACGTTTGTCAATTGCTCCCACTGTCTCTTATTAAGCTCGTTAAGTGACAGTTTAGAGTCACAAAAAGGTGGCTTGGTAAATTTCTACTTGTGTTCGATGCTGTAATTTTATTTTACCGTAGTTTACTCTTGTTTTTCAAACACGAACCATGTTGCTCCGTGGCCAGTTACTTCCTTCACCCATATTCAGAGTCATTGGCATTCACATTACTAATTTTAGTGCGTAACGACTAAACCCAACTAGTCATTAGTTATTCATTCGCACTTTTGACATGCTCTTTCTCTCTCTCTCATGATAGTATGGATGGGTTTCGTGTCGTAAGGATAGAAGAAATCATTAGGAATATAGATATCTTAATCACTTGCACAGGTAATTAAAGCCGTAATTATTATGTAGTTCAGGGATGGGCAACTGGCGGTCCGCGGCCCGCACGTGGCCCGCCTCCGGCCTCAGTGCGGCCCCTAGAAACATTTATTAATTACATTTTGTCATCCCAAAAAACGAACAAAAAAAATCGGTGGTAATCACACCTTTTTCCGATAGGGCGCGCTTCCAATTCAAACAATTAGGAGCCATCGCCTGAGAGCTATGGCCTCTACAAAGAAGAGAAAACTCGACTAAGAAAATCGAACTTTTTAGTCAAGGTGGGAGGAAGATCATTTATTCATCGAGTTCAAAGGCAAGCCAATGTGCCTGGTTTGCTTTGAAGCCAGTCATGAATGACTTCAATTTCAGGCTCCACTACAACATCTTGCTCAAAGTTAAATATGAGAAATACACCGGAGCTGCAAGGGCCCCTATCGTAACCGACTTGAAACCAAAAGTAAACCAACAGCAGCAACTTATCACCAAAACCACAACGACACAGGAGTCGGCTCTCAAAGCCTCTTATGCTGTTTCGCTCGAGCTTGCCAAGGCCAAAAAGCCATTGTCAGATGGGGAAATTGTGAAAGGATGCGCCATAGAAATGGCTTACAAAAAATGCCGTTATTTAAAATTCTGCTGTAACTTCTCTCATATTTGATTAGTTGAAGTGCGTGGTCATGTAGCCCCCGGTCGGTGGTGGTGAAAAAATCTGGCCCTCTTTATTATAGAAGTTGCCCATCCCTGATGTAGTTAGTTATTGGTAGTCATCATACCGCCTTACCTCATTACACAGAATTTAAGCGATACATGAATTAGCGCGATTTTGTCTTCATTAACGTTAATCTATTTCGCGTTAATTTTGCACCGCGTTAATTATTAAAACGTCAATTTGAACACTTCATCAAAGGAAAATCGCGAAGACTTGGCTTTAATGTAGACGTGACAAAGAAACATAAAAAGGTATGGGAATTATCAATGCCATACAAGTATAGGATTTCGTGACAACCAAAGTCACATATACAATGTGATGAGTCTTCATCTTCCACATCATCATCACTCACACCCAAGTCTTGCAAGATTTCTGTCGGTTCGTCTACTTAATCACACAAAGTTGCTGTTTCCAGTTTTGTTTAAGCACTGACATTCTCTCTGTGTCGTCTCAGACTACAGACTACTATAACTCTTTCTTATTCTTCTTGCACTAAATTGAGTTCCGTGGTTCATTATCTTTTACCTCCACTGTTACCGCTGCACCATGACGCAGAGCGTAGCATGGCCAATTGATGATGGTGTCAACTTGCCATGCAACATCGTTTATCCAGGAAGCGCAGACCGATTATGCGCATTGTTAAATTCGCGATGAAAGGATATCAACTACCCTACTACAGGATTCCAGTGCTCAGTGTTTCTGTAGACGTGAAGCCCCGCAATGCTGATTCTGTTTCGGTTTGAAGTGACAAAACCATGGGTACGTTTGCTTTAGCAGCGAATACAATTGTCAAGAAGAACGTCTACTATAAGCAACCATCCATCATACACAACCATCATACGGCACTTAAGGGAAGAAATAAAGACATCAAATCGCGGCAGCTGGTCATCCCGGTGCCATTCTCGATTAGTTTATCTTGAATGCCGACAAAGACCCGCTTAAGTATATGCCAACATCTGATGTTGCAGTGGCTAACAGGGATTCATAGCTTGTTCCAGTATCAGGTGGCTTCGATAAAAGTGCGGTAACCATTATGATTGTTCAAAGTTTAATCTGAGTTATGTTACCCTATCAAATTATTTATACAGGAAAAACTGAAAAGAATCTTCCAAAAAAATATTGGTAAAAATGAAAATAAGTTCTTACTTACACTCAATGAAAAACATTGGAGTAACGAGTTGGAATCTATGAAATTGATGGACGAGATCCGTGTCCCATAAATCGAGGAAAAGAAAAGCTACTGCTTCAACAAGATTAAAAGTGCCTGCTTATGTGGGATGCATTCAATGGGCAGAAGACACCTGCAGTTTAAAGAAAGTTACAAGATGTTCACATAGTGGTCTTCATGGTGCCGAAAAATGCGATACAGCTGTTGCAGCCTCTTGAGGTTACTACCAATTGAAGACAAAATCATTGAGAAAAGAGAATTCAGCAACTACTTCACATCTGTTGTTACTAACGATCTGTTGAAAGATCCAAGTCAAGATGTCACCACAATGGCGGTTGATATGAAACTATCTACATTAAAGCCAGTTCATTTAGCCGCTATGATAAAGACATCCACCTTCCTCGAACGTCCTGATGGCATATCGGTGATAAAGTCTGGATTCCAAGCAACTGGAATTGCTGAAGTAGTTCAAAGGACCTGACAAGGAAACATTCCTCACTTGACTGCATTGTACTGATTGTATTATGTTGTTCATTGGAAAAAAATTGGTTCGTTGTAAATCTGTTTGTTTCCCTTTCTGATACGTAGGGAAATCCATAAGGTAAACTTGGTATGACACAACTCCGTCCTCGTTAACTATTTGTCATGAGAGATTTTTTAGCCAATTCGCGTTAATTTGGTCTGCGTAAATTCTGTGCATGCTATTTGCTGTATCGCTTGAATTTCGTGTAATAAGGTAGTCTGCGTCCTGATGATGCAGGGATCGAAATAAGGACAATTTCTGTGATCGGACGTTTTTCAAGACAGCTGATTACCCCTTAATGACATCGCGATTTTTTAAAATGTAGTGTTAATTTCTGGTCGGACGTTTTGGCATTTTGAGAACCGTCTTGACCGGACGATTGCTCAAAATAATCGAAAGTAAAAGATGCCCGGACGTTATTTCGACCCCTGTCATGTCGAGCAGATTAGGTTTTCATTAATATATCCCTAAACAGATTTTGTAGATATTTTATTCGTCTATTTAACTATTCCTCTTTGTCACTTTTAGGTCGTTATTCTTGTTTTTTTATACTAGTCACTTTTTTCGTTCATTGTTCACTTGCCTCCTTCACAGTTCTCCTCTTTCTCGTTGATGATTTCCTTTTCTTGAGGGTTTTTTCATGTTAATACTTCTTTCATTTGCATCCTTGTACCCCGGAATGCAATTCTCAGCCTCAATTGGTTTTCTTCCGCCTGTTTATCCACTTCACGCGCCAATCATACATTTACTGTTTTGTGTTTTGCCCTGTCATCTTAAAGTTGTCTTTATGAAAGCACTTTTGCTTTGCCTAATCGTAAATTTTCCATATCTTCACGACCGTCACAGGCAGCAAGCATGTGGTAAGGAGGGAACATTTGGATAGACTGAAGAATGGATGTATTGTATGCAATATGGGACATTCAAATACAGAAATTGATGTTGTAAGTTGTTGCAGTTATTCAGATAAAGTTGTCAGGGCCGGTTTTTGTTTGTTGTTTTTACAGTTTACTCTTTATATAGAGTTGAGCCATATTCATTAGATAGACAGTTGAAATTAGGATAAAAAAATGATACGTGCTCTAGAAATAGCAACATCCCTAGCGGTTGTAGCAGTAGTGTGGTATTTTTTGTTATAAACACGTGGTTAGGGTATGCATAATTAGGAGAAAACGGTCAAGAGAGAGATTGTGCGCGTTCAAGAAAAATAAAAAATGCTGCATTACATTTTCTGATGTGAATCAAGAGTGAAATCTCTGGTTTGTGTGGCTTGTTGGTTGTAAATAGCAGAAGGTCTAAATGATTTTGTATCGACCAGTGGAAAATGGCGATCTTAAAGAACGACCCGGACAGTCAGGTAGCGCATTTGCAAGTTCGGTGTACATTCCGTGGCTTTCTTTTAACTTGCTTACTATCACTGTGTTCTAGGAGAATGTTGCAAGCCTCCCACTCTGTCATAAAATCATGAAACGTCATAAAAAGTTGAATTTTCGTCATCGAATGTCATAAAAATGGTCAAACGTCGTAAATGTCATAAATGTTTGCATGCAAAAACTCTAGACCTGCCACAACAAGGCTGGAATGCTGAGTTTTAAAGATTTTATTGACAATTTCCATAGTATTTATTCCAAAATGTTAAAGTTTGGGGGAATTTGGGGGTCATTAATTTTGGGTGCCCATTTGCTTTCCGAAAGTGACTTTGCCCCAGATATGGCCCTGATGTGTATGCCTAGAGTATGACATGATTTTACCATATTTTCCACAATAATATTTCAAATGCCTAATGAATAATGTAAGTTGTGTCATAAAATGTCGTAATAATCACTGAAAAATGTCCTGAAATCTCCCAAAAATTCAGCTAAAATTGTAATAAATTCTTTAAAAAGTGTTAAATTTAGAGTGGGAGTCCTGCTTTTGATGCTTTTGTGCGATACTGAATATTTTATTTGTTCCCTTCAGGCTAGCTTGCGAACACCTGATCTGACATGGGAAAAAGTGCGTTCACAAGTGGATCATATCATCTGGCCAGATGGAAAGAGAATTATCTTATTAGCAGAGGTAATTAGCGTCTTGTTTCAAGGATGATGCCCGTTTAACTCTGACGTCCGTTAGTGCCTTGACCTTTAAAGCATTTGATAAAATGCGTGTATAACGAAGCTGTACTTCAGCGAGAAGACGTGGATGACTTCCAGTTATGATATCACAATTTAATGTTCGCGCATGTGTTTTATACTTAACACTATGACTCTCGAGTTTTGAATACTTGGGATGCCTTGAATAAAAAAACAATGCAGCAACACTGCCATTTAAATGGTCACTGCCTTAGTCCCTTTAGAGGGGAATGCACGGCGTAAAAGTGGCTTCATTGGATAAGCGTGGTTCCTATGAAATACGAGACGATTTCTAAAAGTGTGGTCGTAAGTTTTGAGGTAGAAGACATTTAGACAGGCTATCTAATATGATGATCTTTTTGAGCATTTGTTTTTATTTAAGTAACCACGGTAAAGTTGCATACTGCATCTTATATCTCTTAGAGGGTTAGCTTTTGTCGTATTATTGTGAGGTAGTGATATTGTTTAATTTAATTTTAAGATTCTCGACGCTTGCTTTATATTCAGTTATTTCTCCTGTTTCAAAATATTCACTCGCCACTAGTTTTCCGATAGCCGTTGTGGTCTTTTCAATATAAGATGAAATGTTCTACAAAATCTCATCTTGATTTGAGCAAGAATTTGCCGTTGGCCCGTTCTCGATTTACTTCAACCTCAGTGGCTTTTCCTTAAGTGATGACTCAAAGGAAGGAAGGTGTGTGCAATTGACTAGGACTACTGTATCGAGTGGATATGTAGGGGCAGATGAATGTCGAAATACGTCAGTGAAAACGAAATGCTTTTTCGTGTGATATCTGCCCAGATTTCTACGTTTGGAGTACCTCATTCATCGTCTTTCTGCTTGTACCAAACGGGGTTGTGCCAGACGGGGTTGTAACAGACGGGGTTGTACCAGACGTGTTTGTACCAGATGGGTTTGTACCAGAGGGGGTTATATGTACAGTGTCAGGCAACATGTTGTATCCATTTGATCAGTTATTGCCAAACACACGTACGAATTAAAGTTTCTTACATACTCGATCTTGACGCAGCATAATCCTCGTTCATTTGCAGGGTCGCCTCGTCAACTTAAGTTGCTCTAGTGTGCCGTCCTTCGTGGTATCAATTACTGCCACTACACAAGCCATTGCATTGATTGAGCTGTTTCGGGCACCTCCCGGCAGATACCAAAGTGATGTTTACCTTTTACCAAAGAAAATGGGTGAGTTGGCTATTAATTTTGATTTTTACATTCTTAATAAAACAGTAAACTTGATAAAAAAACACTTAAATGAAAGGTGATACAACAGAATATATATTTTTCTTGTTCTTTTTTGATCAATTAAGCCTTGACATAAAATAATTGATAATATAAAATATATCAATTAGACATCAGGTTTTTCTTGTTGGTCTGTATTCCTGACTTTTGGTCTCAAATGCGAAAAGGACACCAAAAGTGAAAGTGCAATCTACATCATTTCGTCTTTGATAACTCTTCCTCAGGGTGATTGGAGAACAACGTCTCTGTTGCATTTAATAAACGTCATACAAACATTAAATGATGCTGTACTCATCTTCTTTATGGTGGTAATATGACTTTACCTTGACAGCCTTTCCAATGTTTGATCCGTTTTAACCTAAAAATTCCCCGTATGCTTAAAACTGCCCTTGCTCGGGAAATTTTGGCTTCGATTAAAAGACCAAGTTTAAAATGCCGTACAGAAGTATCTTGTGCGATGGTTCCACGCGTATTTTTTCCGTTTTGCCTTGCCATGCGGTTTTAAGCCGTGGGAACCACGAGTTACCCAAGAGGATCCACTGCTTTTCTCCATATTTCTTTTTGTTGCAATACCTTCCTCCACTCTTCTCTATTGGTTGGGTCCAGTCTTGTCAAACGACGAACCTTCATTATTGCCTCTCCATTGGTTTGAGATTGAGACTTTTGAAGAGTGTCTACGTTGAAACCCGATCACTCAGATATCCATGGCAACATTGACGTGTCTGCTCTTGAAATCGTGTCTGTGTTCAACTTCGCTGGTGCCCAGCATTCACTTGCATGCAGCATTGCACGGCGCAGTAAAGCGCGTTCTTAGCCAACCGCAAACTATACTTCCAAAATTGCAATTGCTGTTTTTACTCCTTTTCTTGCCAGTAGGAGGCTGGCTATTTTGGCTTCACTACTTTCAGATTAGTTGACAGACCTGAGCAACATGTCCTTTATTACATTGGCTAGACCAACAACTACTAAAACTAAACAACCACAGGGTTTGAAAACCGTAAACAGTGTTTTGTAACGAGGCAGGACTTACTCGAAAACCTGGATTGCGCTAAAATGCATGGCGACGACCGCCTTCACAGAATTTGGAGGGCATCTGCGCTTCATGTGACTATTGTGGTGTCGGGTCACATACAAGCAAGAAATCTTTACTCTGCTGACAGGAAGAATAAGTCCTTTCGCTGGACTTTATCGTTCAATCACATAGCTCTAGCGGACGCTTGATCGGTCAGAAACACAAGGCCACTGCAGCAGTGCAAATTCTAGTTTTCTCTTTTCGAAATGCAGCTGGGTATAAGTTTTATTCCATTTTTCTCATGTTCCATCGTGACAATTTTTGCTTTGAGGAGTGTCAGACGAAAATGCTTTGAAGTACAAAAATGGTTTCGCAATGTTATGTACCATAAACTTTCATACTCTGCTGATTTGTCTGTGATCATTTTCCTGAGCTAGAATTGCCTTTAGAGCATATAACAGCATTTTGCATTTTAGTTTCATGACGTGAGCATTTTCTAAACACCCTTTACGTAAAAGCCAATCTGGTAATAACTCATGATGAAGACAAGAGACCCCAGCGTGCATTTCGCTACATTCCTTATTAAGTGGGTTCTTTTATTGTCAAGTCACATGAAGCAGAGTGGCTGGTGACTCCAATTTTGCTTAGAGCTAAATGCCCACCAGTGGAGTATTGGTGATATCAAGTAAGTCTGCTGAGTTAGAGTGCCTCAGTTGGTAGAGCGCTTTCTTTGACAGGTGAGAATTCGATCCCCCCCCCCCCCCCCCC